>JAMWET010004382.1:0-236429 GCA_024036415.1 Prochilodus magdalenae
TTGGGGATAGAGGGATTTGAAAAGTATGTTGTATGATTTGGGGGTTGTTAGTATGTCGATTTTCCCAGCATGAATAGTTAAGCTATCAAGCTAGATGAATTTGACTTCGATGTGTTGCGGCCTACACGTAATGTAGTTGGTTGAAGTGAACTGCATCTTGTAAAACCAATATGGAATAAATTCACTCTGGCTTTTCGCATATTGACCAAAGCAGATAACAGAAGCCTCCGTGAAAACATGATGTAAAATTGCGGCAAGGAAGGTTTTTTTTGCGTGTGCTGCAAAACAGGCTTATGTTACAGTTACGTCTTAAGTTGCGGTTAGTGAACCGCCATGTCTGTCATTTTTCAAATATCTACAGAATGCAAACTAGCAGCGGTTAAACTGAGGAGGAACTGCGCAATGCCAGCAATGCTGTGATTTTCAAACGATATAATGGAAAGTCAAGACAAAAAAAAAACTTACTGAAAATAAAGTGAAAATAAAAATTTTATTGAAATCTGTTTGTTGTGGATTGACGCCGTGCGGTAGCTGTAAGTTTGTTAACTTGGCGGGTTAGGTACGCAGGGTCATATAAAGTTCAAATATTTTTTAAACATTGGCACGTTTCGCATTGAGCGAGTCTCGGCACCGCCAATAGGAGAGCAGACGACCGTTTACATGGTAGTTCCCGCCACAACATGTAGGAAAGGTTAGCTTTTTAACAGAGAGCTGGTGGAGTGAACAAGAGTGCCTTTTTAATGTGTTCCTCACCCTTTATACCATGACAGAGTGGGATAAAAGAGAAAAAGGTGGACAGAAATTTGCTCAACCCTCTCGAAATTCGCGGGTTTTAAACGGTTCGAAGCGTAGCCCCGAGACGATGCAAAATATAAACACATTTCAGGAGTTTCATTAATGCGCTGAGATGTGCAGTAAACAGTCCGGTTCTTAAATCACGCACGCATTTTTAAAGTTATTTTTCACCCTATCCTATCCTGGATAACGGAGGGTAGTTGTGCTATGCTAAAGCTAACCTAGCTAAAACACTAGCCGAACGGGGCTACAAGTGTTTACCTTAGCCTACCAGCGAGCATGGTGGGAATACTCTCTAAAAATCTAGTTTGCACGTCTTGTAAATAGTGAGAGACTCTGCAAGATTCCCAGTCTTGACAAAAATCATAGCCTGTGACTCAGAGCGTCTGTGATTTGTCTTTAGAAATGTGAGAGGGTGTCAGACTTTAGTCTTTTGAACCAAAATGTCTTTTCACAAGTCTTCTGGTGTATGGGTTAGCATTAGAAAAATTAAAAAAATAAAATAAAATCCAGGAAATCAAATTGTAGGATTTTTAAAGAATTTATTTGTAAATTATGGTGTAGCTTAATTTTTTTTTTTTTTATATTATTATATATTTTATTAATTTTGTCTGTATAGCAAATACACTTCCACATAAACAACAAAACTGAGGTTTATGAAGTACTGTAAATGTAATACAAACATAACACTGGTTATGGAGTTAAAATATTTCAGATTAAAATGGTTAAATATTAAATATTTCTGTAGCACATATTGGTGATTATCTGTTGAAGTTGAAGAGACTGCAGTTTTTGTAATTTATTTTGGTCTATTTTTGTTTGACCTTTATTCAAACGATTACACAAATAACCTTCAAAATAATCTGTTGATTATTGTATTAGTAAAATAGGGACTGCTTTGAATGAGAGAGGAGAAACCTGCTCTCAAATATACAACTTTAACCTAATGAGTAAACTGAAGTCAATTGATGTGGAGGTTATTATACACACCTTTAACAGTAAAAAAACATAGCTTCATGTTTACCTCGTATGTTTTATTTTTAAATGTTAGAATAAACTGGAGTTTTTCCATCAATACAATTAGGCAGTGATTAAGTTTATTGGAAGAGGGCAAGTAACTTAGAGCATGGAGACAAGAGAAGAGGGAGCCACCCAAAAGAAAGTAGTTACAGAACTATCTGTGTGTTTGCCGAGCGCAATGAAATTCCATATGAGGACTAACGACAGGAAATGAACAACTGTAGTTAAAATAGTGTCCACCCACCCCACCCCCCCCAAAAGTTTATAAAATTCTCCCTACCTGGACCACTTAAGTATTCTTCTGTATTTTGAAAAGGGAATTTTCAGTCCCTGTTTATGCCTGGTACATGCACATTTTGTCTCAGGAGTTTGATACAATATAAGATGTTTGAAGGAATATTTGACAGGTAGTTCTTTTTTTTTTTTTTTTTTTTTTCACAGTGGAGGAGTCCACTTGAAGGACAATGTTAAGAGGGTTAAGGAGAAGAATGCAATTAAATAATTATAAAATAAATGTACGTTACAAAAACATTACCATTTGAATTTGAAATGCGGCCTTTTCTCTATCCATAGGCTTATTTTGATGACCAAATAAGGTCATGGCGAATTTCAACATGAAGGGGGAGAAAGGCAAACACGCCTTTACCAAGCTTTGTCTCTTCACTGTTTGTCATAGGTAAAAAGAATATATCTCAGTGTTTTACTGTCAGTTTTGGTGGTTTTAGTGAAAAAACCGTAAAACCCCAAATAAATACAGTGGGCACCTGTGAACAACCTGACCGATATACAGGAGAATGTTACATTTTCAGTGCCACTTTTTTATTATTATTATTGTTTTCTAGTATAAACACACACAGATACATGTGTCTCTTACATTCTTTTGATATCTTTAAAAAGAGAGCTGACATAATTATGTCTAAATTTAGCAAACTGGACTAAGAATGTGTTAAATGTGAATGGCCCCTAACAATGTCTACATTTTTTTTTTTTTACTGCTTATTGTATCCTGTATTACTGAAATATTTACAAATGCAAATTATTCTTACAGAAAGTGTCCAGAGGACCACAGAACAGGCAAACACTGCAGCAGCGGTCGCCTTCTGTTTAAAGTATGCCCCAGATAGAATCAGTGGAGGCGGCAGAAAAAAATCGACTTAAAGGACTGTTTTGAAAGACCTTTAAGTTTGTGTTAGTAGTGCAGTTCTGCATAGTTCTTTTGAATCCTATTACATTCGTTTTGGTTTTGTTTTAAAAACAAGGTAAGCATTTTATTTAAAATATTTAATATGTTCCAATAAAAGGGTATTGATATACAGTACTGTTGTATCCTGTTCTCTGCTTAAAAAAAAACAAAAACAAAAAAACTTGGGTCTGTATGAGATATTGACGGTCCAGCCATCCAATTTTCTCAGTACATTGGACATGGACTTATATATGGACTGCTTATATATGGTTTTGATGGATATCCAATTTTCACTTCCAACCATTATTCAACATCTGTCTAACATTGAAGCTTGATTAAAACCTGACATTGGTGTTTGACAAATATCTGATTTTGATTTCCAACTGAAATTCAATGTCTATCCATTCTTAAAGCTTAAATGTCAAGACAACTTTGGGTTTTGACATCAACCTGATTTTTATTTCCAACTTCAATTTAATGTCTTAATAAGATTAAGAACATGGTTTTTGACTGATAATCCAACTTTTATTTTTAACCAAAAGTTAACGTCTGTATAGTGGTGAAGCTTGAAGCCAACCCGACTTTGATTTCCAACTGAAATTAAGTAGCTTTTGGGTTTGATGTCAACCTGATTTTCATTTCCAGTTTAAATTCAGTGTCTTTATAACATTGCAGCTTGATGTCAATCAACCATTATTTCTACCCAACGCTAGTTCTTGATGTCAACCCAACGTTGGATTTTGTCGTCAACGCAATTTTCATTTTAAAATAAAATTTAACGTCTATATAACATTGGATCATGATGTCAACCCGTCGTTGGGTTTTGTCGTCAGCCTGATTTTCATTTTCAACTAAAATTTAATGTCTATATAACGTTGGATCTTGAGGTCAACTCGACGTTGTTAGAGTCCAACGTCTGTCTGACATCAAAGTGACGTCCTGTGCCTGCTGGGTACAATCCTAGTCTACAGGATTTTTAGGAAAGGGATCCACCAAATCTGGCCCAAGTGCTCAATTCTTTGCTGCAAGAGTGGCCAGAAATTGCCCAGTCCATGCCAATTTGAATAACATGTTACTCATGCTTGGGAAGTAGTACACGCTATTAGGTATGTTTCAGTTACAAGTGACTAGTTTTTGTCCAGTGCGCTCATTTGTTCACTTTTTATTAGAGCCTGGAAAAGTCAAGCCATTTAATGGTCAAAGTTTAATTTGAACAATATTACTACTCTTGATGTCCTGTATCAGTTTTTAAATAGTGCATTTAAGGCTATGTGTCACACTCTGGATAGATGACCACTGCCTGTAATCACAGGTAAGGTTGCCATGCAATCACCTTTCCAAACAGTTAATAATTTGCAGGTTTGTGCTGCTCATAGCTGCTAAGTTTCCTGTTGTGGGGCCAAGAATGTGCGCCCTGACGAATGAAAACCCCTACAACGCCGGAGACAGAGAAAATGAAAATAAAACCGAAACGAACATTTCTAAAATCGAATTTGGAGACACGCCAGAGAGAAGTTATCCGCGTTTAATTAGCCGCGAGATTAAAGAAATACGCACAGACAGTTTTATCTGTGGTTTTTACCCTCACAGTGTCCTCGGTGTCCAGCAGACTGCGGTGCTACTGCCGGACGGTAAACGATGCAAAAGCTCCTGGTCTTCGCTTTGACGGTGTGTTTGGACTTCATCCTACTCTGTGCGTTGGACTTTGTAGGAACACACTTGAGTCTGAAGGGCAGTGATAAGCTGGTAAGACAGTGGCTGGAGTCGGTGGTGCGATGGGGCGCTCTGCACGCAGCACTGCTCCTGTGTGAGGACGCTAAAGGGCCGGTAGTGCGGCGATGGGTTCTAGCTCACTGTTTTATAGGTCCGGTACGAAACAGGCCGCTTGACCCTGTTTGGAAACTTAGCGCTAGCGAGGACGGACACGTGGGTGGTCGGCAGCGTCCCTGCTGGTTTGGGTTGCTTGTTTTGGGAGACCCTCGTGCCCGACTCGAACGGGGAAGGCAGCGGGATGGACCAGAATCAGAAGGCTCGAGTCCTCTTCATGAGGGTGATCCGCTTCTACAAGCCCGACTACCTTCTTATGATCGGGGCGTTCGTCTTTCTGGCCTTAGCTGTCCTCTGTAAGTAGCCGGTTCGTTCTGAAGGTCTGAATGAGCAGTGAATGAAGCCCCTAGGCTCAGGTGAGATGTTCTCCTGTTTGCAGGTGAGGTGCTCATTCCGCTGTACACTGGGAAGCTGATCGATATCCTGGGAGCAGAGTACCACTGGGCTGATTTCCGATCAGCTATACTATTCATGACACTCTTCTCTTTTGGAAGGTCGGTACAACTTACTGGACACCATGCTGGAACTGATGGTGGTGTTACCTGCACCCTGACCAACACAGTGTCTTGTCTTTCTTCAGCTCTTTCGGTGCGGGCTGCAGAGGAGGTCTCTTCACGTGTGCTATTGGGAGCTTCATTCGGAGAGTGAAGCTGCAGCTCTTCGGTTCCCTGGTCAAGCAAGAAATTGGCTTCTTCGAGGTCACTAAGACAGGTAAACCCTACCATGACACTCCCAAGGCTCGATAATCAGCCAATAAACAGAGCACACATTACATTTCACTGCATCGCCAACATCTGGGAAACTTTGTGGTGTTATAAATTTTCCTGCAGGTGACATCACATCCAGACTGTCCACCGATACCACTCTGATGGGCCAAGCTATAGCCCGGAATGTGAATGTGTTACTGCGAACCCTGATAAACACCATAGGCATGCTGTACCTGATGTTCAGCCTCTCCTGGAAGCTGACTCTGCTGATGCTGATGGAGATGCCTTTGACTGGCCTGTTACAGAACATCTATGACACACACTGCCAGGTAGTGCAGAACTTTCTGCCAACCCTGAATCATTTAGGAGAAAGCTTCTGAACCTAATTAACTACAGTAACCAAACACACTGGGAGTTTATAGATAATACATTTTCAGTATAAAGTAGTCAACAGATCACTGAAGCTGTGTAGTCATTCTCTAATCAATGCCATGCTCTTATACCTATATAGGCCTACACAACTCTGGGCCAAAAATTAATTGAATGATTTTTTCAAACATTGTCTCTGTTCCATTTACAGTGTTCTAAAGCTGATATGTATATCCTACGAACTACGAGGCCATTGCAGAGTCATAATATGATTATTGCTGCATGTAAGCTAATGTGCACGCTAACAGCTTCCTCTAAAAAAATGCAAATCAGAGTCATCTCGAAGTTGTCATGCTTGGCAATCTTAAAAACTATAACACATGATCAAATCCAGATGTTTCGCTGCAGCTATTTAGTTTTGTCTGAATATTTTGATTTCGGGAAAAGCACAGTCTCTGCTACACTCATACAGCCATCGATAGAGGAAATTATTGTGCAGTCACACATTTGATTACTTTAAAGCTTTAATGCTACTTTTAAAAAGTATAATAACAATGTACAACAATTCTAAATTATTTAATATGAAAATAAGTACATACCTGGCAGTGATGTCAAATTGATGCACAGCAGCATTAGCTTGCGACTGCGTTATTTAATAAATTAGCTCTTAATTCAGTGGATGCAGCAATATATGGGAAAAATAAAACGACTTTCTCAACTCTAATTAAACTTAATAAGATGCTGCAGGTCAGTCCTAAATGGCACAGTTTCCACATCCAGATTAAAATAGTGGTGTGTTAAAGATAACCCACATGACTTTTATCTATTATACTTTAATGTCTCTAAAGTTGTTCTATTCTTGATCTAATCTTCATGCTTATCGTAGAAACTCTTCAAGGAGGTCCAGGACTCCATGGCAAGAGCCAACTATGCTGCAGGGGAGACCATGTCAGGCATTAGGACAGTAAAGAGCTTTAACTCAGAGCAAAGTGAGTCACGTCGGTATGATGACCGGTTGATGGACATCCATAATCTTAAAAGCAGGCGGGGCACACTTAGGGCAGTGTACCGGCTGGTAAGGAAGGTTAGTATGGAGCTATGCACTTCCACTGTTGTTTTTTAAAAAGAAAATGAGACCTGGAGAATACAATAAACATTTTCTCTTCTGTGTCTCTGAATGTGTCTCTTTTTTATTTTGTATGTGTCTCATTTTCAGCTGGTGGCGTTGGGGGTGAAGGTGGGGTTGCTACACTATGGCAGGCTTTTCATTCAGCATGGAGAGATGACCACTGGGAGTTTGTTCTCATTCATCCTCTACCAGGGAAACCTGGGTCGCAACATTAGGGTACGTCAAGCTTTAACCAATTAAGGAAAAGGCAGGGTAAGAACTACAGCATGTTGCAAAATGTGATTTCTGTTAATGTCAAAGTCATTACAATAGGATATACTCTTCCTTAGAGGTGTAAAGATTCTCCAAATCCATTGTTCAGTTCAGACCTCAGCTTTTCAGTAACAGTTCCTGCCTTGCCTGCTCTGTTCTGTTCTTTTTTCTCTTTCAAGCATGTCACTTAATCTTCCTCAAGTTTTACTAAAAAGTCGTGCGGGCATCACCCTGCATAGTCCAAAATCCACCACCAACCAAAAGCTGGATTTACATAAACACTACAAACTGCACCAGCCTTTAATATATAATAAAGCTTGTGTCCACTCACCACTGGCATGTGCCCTCTAAAGAGCTCATTTAATATCAGACAGCTGGCATGAGCAAAGACGAGAAAAAGAACAAAACTAACTTGAAACCCTAAACCTGATTATCCAAGACATAACATGACTGAGCTAAAATCCGAGAGCACAGCTGTACAAAGATGAGGGAAAACAACACTTTAGCAACCTAAACCTAGCTATAAAAGCCACAAACATATTGCCTCAATGACTGTAAAACCTTATTGATCCAGTTATATTTATATAATTTTCACAATATCCATTTAAGCCTTTTACTACAACTTCTAGCCGCAGGCTTCTAACAAGATCTTCAAATTCAACTACTGGTGCTAATAGCTGACTGAAAGTTAACTACAGGCTTATGGCTGTACACAGCACAGCTTTAAAAATCTAAAATGACTTTGTTATAAATGATATATAAATCTATAAAAACCTTCTTTTTGCTACATCCCTCACAGACCTTGATTTACATGTTTGGAGACATGCTAAACAGTGTGGGAGCAGCAGGGAAGGTGTTTGAGTACCTGGATCGTAAGCCTGAAGTGAGCTCTGAAGGAACGCTTCAGCCAGAGGAGCTAAAAGGACATGTCTACTTTCAGAAGCTAAATTTTTCCTATCCAACACGAACTGACCACAATGTACTAAAGGTACAGTTCTTAGATCAGCTGACATGTGTAATTTGATGAGATCACACTCTCAGCTTCCATGGATAAGTGCTTATTGGTTATTATTTTTGTTTATCTAATATATATTCTGTCCTAACAATGAGCAGAGGGTTAATAGGTTGTGTTTTGTCCTGCATGTGCTTATTCCAGGATTTCTCTTTGGAGCTGAAACCAGGTCAAGTGACTGCCCTGGTGGGGATTTCGGGTGGTGGGAAGAGTACTTGTGTGAGTTTATTGCAGAGGTTCTACCAGCCCCAGCATGGGCAGATCTTACTGGATGGAAAGCCTCTGCAGGACTACCAGCACAAGTACCTCCATAATAAGGTATGGTTATACTTTTATGCATTGGTGTGTCTACCCTTAAGTAGTAGTGGGTATGAGTATCTGCCTTAGCTAGCTATATGAATACGCTCCATAAAAATATTACCATATAAAATTAGATTGGATGTGTTTCACTTCATAAATTTCTCACTATAGGCCAAATGACCATAACTCTATGGGGGATCCATGGCACCACAGCATGTGACATTGCTAGGAGTTTATTGAAGTAGTACATTAAGACCTAGAAGTACAAACCTACATAAATAACATTGTGATATCCAGGCAGCCTAAAAACATAAAGATGACAAGCACATTAAGCATTATTGATGCAAAACATCAACATGTAGTACCCCAATAAGTTGTCTTTAGTGTAGTTACTAGAATGTTAGTAGCTCTGCATTGTATTGAAGCATATTAATAGCAAAATTCAAATGAAAAAAAATTAATATATTAAATTGCATAAATATATTCCATGTTTCATCGCCTGCCACCACCTTCACCTACTTCAAAGTTGCTTCTTAACATTTCAGGCTACGTTAGGCATGTGATTGTGGGCATTCGTCAGTATCCATAAGTATTCTATAAATATAGATTATGTAAAACTAATGTAGAGTCATCCTCTATTACAGATTGCTGTGGTGGGCCAGGAGCCTGTTCTCTTCTCTGGTACAGTATATGACAACATAGCTTATGGCCTACAAGACTGCTCCATTGAGATTGTTCAAGAAGCAGCTCGTAAAGCCAATGCTCACAGCTTTATCTGTGAGCTACCGAAGGGTTATTACACAGGTAAATACACTTATACCCTTTTTATTTGTAAGCCACATGTGACAGTTAAAGAAGGTGTCACACAAACAGAAACATGATTCTGAGAATATGCTGTGCATCAGATGTAGGTGAACGGGGAAGCCTTCTTGGTAGCAGTCAAAAGCAGCGCATTGCCATTGCCAGAGCCCTGGTCAGACAGCCACAAGTTCTGTTACTGGATGAGATCACCAGCTTTCTGGATGCCAAAAGTGAACAAGCGGTAAACAGACAAACACAGACACACACACACGCACTGTAGAGTGAGAGAAACGAGAGAGCTCATTGTAAGAACTCGGTAACATCAAGCTTCTAAACATTTCACAGGTTCAAGAAGCCCTAGCCAACTGCACCAACCAGACCTTAATGGTGATAGCACATAGACTGAAGACCATCGAGAGGGCAGACCAGATCGTTGTGATTGACCAGGGGACAGTGCTGGAGCAAGGCACTCACCAGGAGCTGATGGAGAGGAAGGGACATTACTATACCCTGAAAGAGAAACTCTTTACTGAGGATAACACTCAGAAATGAGTTCACAACAAAACAAATAAGCAAAACAGAAATGCAATTCATCTTTTTAATAAATAATAAGCAGTTCCTGACTGCAGTAGCCGAACCCTGGGTTGTCACATAAGACGGTTTTCATAAATGTTTCCTTTGAGGAATATAGAAATCCTGTAAAAAGGATAATGTAATAACTAATGTATTTTACTGTGCTGTTTTATACATTCATATAATTTATTTTGCCTTGTCCAGGTATTTACTTTGTGTGAGATCATTTACCAAAATAGTCATAATTCATTTTTACATGTCAATTTATCATTGTTTGCCCATCCAGGAGGTCAAAGTGTAGGCCTCACTTGCCTTTGCTAAGGTCTGGGCAAAAATGACTTCTGTGGGAGAGCTGCAAGGCACAAACCACTCCTGACCAACAAGAACATACAGACTTGTCTTGCACTTGCCAACATGTATCTAGATTATCCTCAAGGTTTTGTGATCATATCCAGTGGGCTGATGAGTCAGAGGTGGAACTTTTTGAAAGACATAGGTCCCAAATATGGTGGTGGTAATTTGATGATCCAGGGCTACTTTGCTTCTGCAGGACTTAGATGACTTGTCATAATTGATAGAGCCATGAATTCAGCTCTCTATCATAAAATCCTGAAGAAGAAAATATCCGTCTGACAGAAGTAAAGTAAGAATGACGGTTTTTGAGTCAAATCTCGACAAATCCCATTGAGATGCTGTGGCAAGACCTTAAATGGGGCAGCTTGAAAACGCTCCAGTGTGGCCGAGGTTTAGGGAATCAATTACTTTTTTAAATAATTAAATCTTCAATAAATAAAATGATCACTTAAAAGCTGCATTTTGTGTTTATTTGTGTCTTTATCTTCTATTACAATTGGTTGGATGGTCTGCGACATTTAACTGTGACCAACCAGGCAAAAAACAGAAGAAATAAACTGGCAAATACTTTTTCATTGTACAGTAAATTGTTACGCCCCCGGGCTGTTTCCCCGGCCCTATCGTTCCCCCGGACTCCAATTCCCAAAATGCTCGGCTCCGTGACGTCACGACTACATGCACTCAAACTTTCAGTTGAATTTGAGTTGAAGGCGTGGACAAACCATATCCAAATAATCTCTATAAGATGTAAAACCTAAGCGAATTAAGACGCCTCCTCGTGGTCAGAAGCAGCTTTGTCCTGACCGTACTGTGTCTTTAAGTATGACACATCTGTTGCTGGGTGAATGTCAGATCAGCATGTTTCAGCCGGTCCTTCAGCCACTGCTAACAGAAACTGAATGCAGACCGAGCAGTATCTTCTAACACTCCTGCTTTTGTTATGTGTACATATTTAATAAAGAAATACATTATTTATAATATTACAAAGGAGCAGTTTGAGATCTAATGTACTGTACTGTCTTCGGTGGTTTGGTGGAGCTCCGGTGGAGGTGGGAATCCCCCCTTTATGGGCAATGAAAATGAAACTGAAAGGAAAATAAGCTCCCATTATTCTGGTACCCTGACACCAGTCCAGAGAGGGATAACTGTAAAAACGAGTAGCAGCTAACGGCGCTTGTCTGAGGATTTTACCCTCACAGGGTCGTCGGTGTCCAGCAGACACTGCCGGACGGTAAACGATGCAAAAGCTCCTGGTCTTCGCTTTGACGGTGTGTTTGGACTTCATCCTACTCTGTGCGTTGGACTTTGTAGGAACACACTTGAGTCTGAACGGCAGTGATAAGCTGGTAAGACAGTGGCTGGAGTCGGTGGTGCGATGGGGCTCTCTGCACGCAGCACTGCTCCTGTGTGAGGACGCTAAAGGGCCGGTAGTGCGGCGATGGGTTCTAGCTCACTGTTTTATAGGTCCGGTGTACGAAACGGGCCGCTTGACCCTGTTTGGAAACTTAGCGCTAGCGAGGACGGACATGTGGGTGGTCGGCAGCGTCGCTGCTGGTTTGGGCTGCTTGTTTTGGGAGACCCTCGTGCCCGACTCGAACGGGGAAGGCAGCGGGAAGGACCAGAATCAGAAGGCTCGAGTCCTCTTCATGAGGGTGATCCGCTTCTACAAGCCCGACTACCTTCTTATGATCGGGGGGCGTTCGTCTTTCTGGCCTTAGCTGTCCTCTGTTAAGTAGCCGGTTTCGCTCTGAAGGTCTGAATGAGCAGTGAGTGAAGCCCCTAGGCTCAGGTGAGATGTTCTCCTGTTTGCAGGTGAGATGGTTCATTCCGCTGTACACTGGGAAAAGCTGATTGATATCCTGGGAGCAGAGTACCCACTGGGGCTGATTTCCGATCAGCTATAATATTCATGACACTCTTCTCTTTTGGAAGGTCTGTACAACTTACTGGACACCATGCTGGAACTGATGGTGGTGTTACCTGCACCCTGACCAACACAGTGTCTTGTTTTTCTTCAGCTCTTTCAGTGCGGGCTGCAGAGGAGGTCTGTTCATGTGTGCTATTGGGAGCTTCATTCGGAGAGTGAAGCTGCAGCTCTTCGGTTCCCTGGTCAAGCAAGAAATTGGCTTCTTCGAGGTCACTAAGACAGGTAAACACTTCCATGACACTCCCAAGGCTCGGTGATTAGGCCATAAACAGCGCACACATTATATTTCACTGCATCGCCAACGTCTGGGAAACTTTGTGGTGTTATAAATTTTCCTGCAGGTGACATCACATCCAGACTGTCCACCGATACCACTCTGATGGCCCGAGCTGTAGCTCTGAATGTGAATGTGTTACTGCGAACCCTGATAAAAACCATAGGCATGCTGTACCTGATGTTCAGCCTCTCCTGGAAGCTGACTCTGCTGATGCTGATGGAGACGCCTTTGACTGGCCTGTTACAGAACATCTATGACACACACTACCAGGTAGTGACCAAAACAAACTTCTTTAGATCCAACCCTAAATATGAAGCTTTAGTTTGATGTCTCATGTACTGAGTTACTAGTAAAATTATGAACTTGCAAGGAGTAATGACAAAAGTCCTAGCCACTCTTACCATCATACCACTGGTTACTGGAAATAAAACTGATAACATTCGCATTTGGTGATTCAGATGTTTATGTCTGCTATAGAAGTTGGTGGGAGGTTTGGTTTTTGGAACACTGTCAGTTCAGCCTAAAATGACTCATGATTAAACTAGTTTAAACTACATTTATATGTGATGTTTTGATATGCTCATTCCAAATTTGATAGATGCAGCATGTTGCAGCGCACAAAGAGGCGACAAGAGCAAGCTTATAACTGTTTAACATCAGCTTTCCTTTTAATAACTCTAATCATTTGAGGACTAAAGTCAACAGTTAAACTAGTTTTGAAAATGAGAGGCAGGCCACTGATTTTGCAGCTGCATGCAAAATTTGTGGGCTTGACACTTTGCATCTTAACAAGCATCCTTAAAGAAACCTCTTTGAAGCAGTAAAATGTTCCTCCTAACTATGTATACATGTTTCCGGGTTGTCCATTTTAGTCAAGTTGAAGCCCAGAAACATTTTTACATTTCTGGACATTGTTGGGGTTGCATAGTAGAGTTTTAACTGTGGTCAACAATTTTATGGGGGGTAACAAAATATAAAAGTCAAAATTTGATTATACGGTAATGTCTTAGTTCAATACTGTAGCTCCTCAAGTGTTACCATGTAAGGAATAACACTAACCCTAACCCTAATGTTGGAGGCAGGTGTGACATTTGAGGCAGCAGTTTTTTTTTCAGTCAACACAGAGCGCAATTAAACAATGACCAAACCAGGCCACTTTTAGCTTTTACCTTTATGCTTTTCAGTCTTTAATGAACCCAAATTTTACAAAAGGGGGAAATGAGGTAGGAGGAAATGAGAGAGCTCAGTACTCCTCAGCTTAGCCACCAGGAACAAATGTCAGGCACATAGTACATTGGCCTTGCACGGAGGCAGGGCTCAAACACCATAGTCCCGTCATCATCTCTCTTAGCTTTTGGTCACCTCCCATCAACTTGTCTCTTTTAGCAATGGCGAAATTGTTCTGGATTTCCTGAAAGCGTTGCTGATATTATTGTCTTTAGAGAGATTCCTGATATGCTTGGGTTCATTTAGTCAGGAATGTCGATCTTAAACTGTGCTCTTATTGACATCTATGCGGTTGAATATAGCTTAGAGCATTTACAAATCACTGCCCCTTTTATATGCATTTGCTTTTTGGTATTGAGGTTAGCATTTTTCTGTCATTACTAAAGACTAGTTCTTGACCAGATTGCCATGTTAACAGTGATGCAGTGATGATGAACAGTGGTGAGGAGTCACATGACTTCATTTATCATTTAACACATCAACAATAATTAGTTATCAGACTGCAAACACGGATTCATGGGAATATTATTATTGTTATGTGCTGCATGTCTCCCATGCTTTTAACCTCCTGAGACCCGGACTTGCTTGGCGTGCAGTTTTAATTTCTCCTGGCTATTTGTGGTTAGTAAGACCTAACAAGTATAAAAACTAAACAGTGTCTTTGTACAGGAAGTTGTTTTGTCAAAAAGCAATGCGAGGCCAAAGGGTCAACGTTTTAAAAAGTATCATGTTGCAGAGAAGCAGAAATGTAGTATGAGGATGCTGGGGTCTCAGGAGGTTATAGTACCAAAGAGTTAATCATTTTGGGACCACAGCCAGTCGGGTGAAAGCCTTAGCTGTTGATACCTTTGTGATTTAATTTGCAGCTGCTGCTACACATCCCTAAACTTTTAACTGAGCATTCTGTAGCGTAAACAATGCATACTGCAATCTGCTGAATGACAGATTCAAAACTTCTTTACTAAGCTTTCAAGACCAGTTAAGAAACAGCAGAGAATTGCTTGTTTGTGTTAATTGCAGAGACTTTCCAAGGAGGTGCAGGACTCCATAGCAAGAGCCAATGATGCCGCAGGGGAGACAGTGTCAGGCATCCGGACAGTAAAGAGCTTTAATGCTGAGCAGAGTGAGTCACATCGTTATGATGATCGGTTGATGGACACCCATAATCTGAAGACTCGACGGGACACAGTCAGAGCCGTTTACCTGCTGGTGAGACGGGTGAGTATGGAATTATGCACTTCCACTGATTTAGTAATGTGGGATTTCTGTATAATCTAAACATTGAAGTAATTCAGAGCAATTTAGTGTGAAATTTGACAAGTCAGAATTGTTTGCAGTAGGGCTGATAGAAAACTGGCTTCTGAAGTGTTTAACACTGCTTAAAGTTACCACATAAAATAAACTTAATGCCTAATGGCCGAGTCATAAATTGTTGTAATCATAAATTAATGTAATTATTAATAATGTAATTATCTATTAAATGTAACAAAGTTTTGTGAGGTAAACAGTATCAGAGGACAGCAGATTCAACATTATTGCACCACCATCACATATACAAATCAGAAGGCACGTGAAGGTTCACAGGTCATTTTGGATAGAAGTTAAAATGGTTGTACACAAATTATCAAAAATATGATAGTTTCTGATCCTTTTATTCATCACTTAATCTATGGCCGAGTCAAAAATTGTTTTTATGTAATTCATTAATAATGTAATTAATCTATTAAATGGCGCGTGTTTACTTGCCAATGCAAAGAAAGCAGTGATTTCTATAATTTACTTTGACTTTTTTATCATTGTAGGTACTATAAACTCAAGACATTCTTGTTTTGTTTGGATAGCTTTTTTTCAATGCCCTTGTAAATATTCCTGCCACTTAGGTTTTAAATATTGGGACATTGGCAGTTAGTAATGAGGTGACACAATTTAATAATGATGTGATTTGAAACGGTGATTGTAATCATGATTTGGTCTGAAAAGCATCACCCAGGAAAGGCCTAGTCTTTTGGGAGCAAGGATGGAGCTGAGGACAAATGCCATTTAAATGTTAAAATGGTAGCAAAAAGAAACCTTATGTTAACCATGCCCAGAAGCATCATCGACTTCTCTGGCCACAGAGACATATGGAATGAACCACCACACAGTACAAATGCCATGGCTTTTAAGGTGTAATGGAACAATCGATTAAGAAGCTGGACCATGCCTATTCAGAATTCCTTAAAAAGCCTTACAGTACTTACAGAATGTACATTTTTTTACATAGTGTGCTGGTACCTGTGCAAGCTGTAACATTTAAGGCTGAACAAAACATTCAGCTGGGTAACTGGCAAATATGAAGGCAGTTTTAGTCATGTTTGAAACTTGTTGCAGGAACCGAAAAAAAACAATTGTATATTATAAAAATTAAAAATGAATGAGATCAAACATCAGCTAATGTTTAACATGCCTTTCCAGCTTTCCCTGTTTTGGTGTTGTGATAGAAAATTGTTGCATGGAAACACATTTCTGGAGAGTGTGATGAAGTCAATTGCATTGCCAATCACCATTTGTGCAGTTGTATGGTTATCACTACTACCCATGTTATACTTACCTCTTGGTGTTAAACTAGTGTGTTGTCGAAAAAGGGGGCAAAGCAGTCTGAGTCACTCTTGAGCATGCGGAGGGGCCCATGGCTAGCTCAAGGGAGGGTAACCATGGTTAGACCAGTAACCATGCAAGGCAACATTGGTTATAATGTAGATGTGCGCACTATAAACCTGCAATCCTAGAAAACATAGGCCTGTGATGATCATTTGTGTTTATAAGATTGATGTACTTACCTTTTTTACTTACCCTCGTAAGTCAGCACACCCCTTGTTGTATAGGGGTGGGGCTTGGCTTATAAGAGGGAGGGCAAGGTATAGTATGGGGTTCTTAGCTCTGATGTACCATTCTCATGTTGAGAGAGCCAGAGAATAAAGAGCTTATGAGAGAGAAAGTACTAGGCCATATACGTACCTACACTGCCCTAGCGTGATGGAGTATCCTTTTAAGAAACCCTTTTGTTTTCTTTACATAGTTATTTGTTTGTATGTATGTTCTCCCACTTCGTGTAAATAAACATCACTAAAAGGCAGCTATCTGCTGAAGTCACCCTCTCTGTCTCACCGCCTCTATCACAGAGCTGAATACAACATAGCTATTTTGTCTGCATAAAAATATAATTGTATGTATTTTTGTGTGAAACTTTGTTTCTATGCATGTGTGTCATTTTCAGCTGGTGGAAGTGGGAGTGAAGGTGGCGATGCTACACTATGGCAGGCTTTTTATCCAGTATGGTCAGATGACCACAGGCAATCTGGTCTCATTCATCCTCTACCAGTCAGACTTGGCAGACAACATTAGGGTACGTATCCAAAAACATTCTGTTCTGAAGTTCTGAAGCTGCAAAGCTAGTATTATAAAGACATGCAAACCCTTCTTTTGCTGCATCTCTCTCACAGACCTTGATTTACATTTTTGGAGACATGCTGAACTGTGTGGGTGCAGCAGGAAAGGTGTTTGAGTACCTGGACCGCAAGCCTCAAGTGAGTACAGATGGGACACTGCAGCCAGAGGAGCTGAAGGGACAAGTCTGCTTTCAGAAGCTCAACTTCTTTTACCCAACACGGCCTGAACACAACGTGCTGAAGGTACAGATCTTATGCCAGATGATGTTCAGTTAACCTTGTAACAAAATCTTGTTTTTTTCTACAACGGCAATTTCAAAGTTTGTAAGTAAAACAGAACGCAATTATTTGCGAATTTCATAAACATGTATTTTATTTGCAATAGCATATCAGATGTTCAAAGTGAGACGTTTTAGCATTTATCTGAAAATTATTTACTCATTTAGAACTTGATGGCAGCAGCGCATCTCAAAAAAAGTTAAGACAGGGCCACGTCTATCATTGTGTAGCATCCCCTCATCTTTTAACAACAGTCTGTAAACATGTGTAAAATGAGGAGACCAATTGCTGGAGATTTGGGAGAGGAATATTGTCCCATTCTTGTCTAATAGGATCCTCTCCTTCTGGACATGGCGTCTGTTGTTTCCGAAAACAGTTTGATTCATCTGACCACAGAACAGTATTCCATTTTGCCTCTGTCCATTTTAAATGAGTTTTGGGAAAGGGAAGATGGCAGTGTTTCTGGATTGTTAGCATAATGCAGCTTTAACTTGCATTTGTGGATTGCATGGCAAATGGTGTTCATAGACAATGATTTACAGAGGGTTCTAAGAAAGTAAATTGCAGTACAGAATCATGCTGTCATGACTGCTGGTTCTCCTCTCACCTCCAATCTCCAGGACTCCATTTCCTATGACCCACACTTTAATAACATCACTGTCATGTGTCCGTCATCTCCCAATCACGTTTCGCTTTCCAGATCTGTGTCTCCAGAGTTATTAATCACACACATGTTGTTAATCTAGTCTGTTTGTACAATACTCCTCTCTCACACTGCTCATTGCTGAGTATTGCCATTCTGTTGCGTACTGACCGGGTTCTACCTGTTGGAACTATACAGCTGCGATACAAGTGTTTCCCATAACCATGGTTGGAACTATGGAGGTAACTATGTTGGTAACTTACATAGTCTGAACCATCGTTAAGTGACACAGGTGTTTCCCAAAACCGTAGTTCTGCCGAACATTCACAAACACTGTTGCAAATTGTGTAGTTGGACCTACAGCTGTGGACCTGTCGTTAGGAGCTTAGTTCCTTGTGATGATGTAATCGATGATAGACACAGACCTGTCACTGAGCAAGAATAATTTACATCTTCTGGAATAAACATTTAGAACATCAAATTCTGTAAACATGTAGTTCATTAATGTATATACAGTTGGATTTATCAAATTGCTATAACTCATGTGGGTGTAAATGTTAGCCTAGGCCCCAGGAAAAAGTATCATCAAATTAGTCTTTATTATAAACATATATCATAAAAGACAAAGTGGAAAACTTTATAGTGCTTTAATAACCCAGTTCTTAACCACTGAAAACTTTCATTACCATTACAGAAAAAAAACTCACCTGGGTTGTAAATTTTCCCCTTGTGGGACTAATAAAGGATTATCTTATCTTATCTTTCAAACCCACGTTCATCTGAAGCACTCTATCTTCACCACCATGTCACGCCACACATTTATTCAATCATACCACTCTGGCACACTTATTATAAGTTATTTTTATAATACTAATAGTTCTTTTATTTTATTTTTGGGGAAATGTTTTTATAAGATGTGTTATCTATTAATATTATATTTATAATGAATATCAACATTGTTATTGTTAATATTTTCATTGTTAATATTATTATATATTTTTTTTAATTATTACGTTGTTGTATTGTTTCTGTTACTATGACTGGTAGTGATGGTGGAAAGTTGTTTGTTTACAATAAGTAGAAATATGAGTAGCCTAAATAATACTTTAATTATGTATACTGATTCTCATATTTTGTCCCTATATTACAAGGTTTGTGAGTTTTTGCATGTTTCCGTTGCGAAAGTCAGACCAAACACATTTGGAAGCATAGTGTTTTAAACTATGTGGTTCAAACTAACATGGTTAAAACTATTGTTGGTACCAACAAAGTTAGATAACGCTCATACTTCATGTTAGCTAGTTTAACAATGCATCATGCTAACCTCCGTCACAGTACAGGAAATACACCCCTGTTCGTCCATCAACACACTCTTTTTACCAGTATAGCCTGAGGGCCCGAAGATCACAAGCCCCCAATATAGACTACTGGCCTTGTTCCTTGGGATTTCAATAACCACATTACACATTTTTTGCCCCCTTTCCTTTAAATACTCATCAAAAGTGTATATAAAATTGCCAATAATCATTTCTCAAAACAATGCTTCATGGCATCATTTGTCAATCATTGTATTTACGATGCGCGGATCGCACTGTGGAGATGTCAGGGAAAAAACAAGTGGTGGCAGAATCAGCTTCTACGTTAATGAAGGTTGGTGTACGGATGTCACTTTGCTAAATTTATACTGCCCCAACTTGGAGACACTGTTCATAAACTGCAAGCCATGTTATGCACCGCTGGAGTTTTCCCCATTCCTCTGCATAAACTGTCTGACCAAATAACTAACATTAAACAGAAATATCTAGACTCACTTCTCATAATCCTAGGGGATTTTAACAGAGCAAAACTAAACCAGTAGCTCCCGAAATACAGGCAGGACATTGTCTGTCCAACCAGGGATAACAACATACTGGACCACAGCTACACTACTGTTAAGAATGCATATCGCTCTGTTCCCCGTGCAACTGTTGGACATTCTGATCATTGCCTAGTTCAACTTATTTCAAGGTACAGGCTTGTGTAGAAGTGTGTGTGTCAACCAAGACCTTGTACACATACAGCAAAAACAAGCCCAGGTTCACTTCCAAACTAAGACAGCTTCGTCAGGCCAAAGTAGATGTCTACAGAAGTGGAGACAAAGCTCTGTTCAAGCAGACACGGAATGCACTGACCAAAGAGATCAGTAGCAAAAAAAAACCTACACTGAAAAGCTGAAAAACAGGTTTTCAACGAACAATCCTGCATCAGTGAACGACCTGAACGACTTCTATTGTAGGCTTGAGATGGACAGATTCGCACCCCTTGTTCAGCCCAGTTCAGCGCTATCAGCCCTCATCACACCTCTGGCAACCCCCTATCCCTCTCCGCTGGCACTTAGCATGGACCTAAGATATCTGAAAGGGATGTGAATCAGCTTTTCCAGAAACAAAAGACCAGGAAAGCACCAGGTCCAGACGCTGTTTCTCCCTCCTGTCTGAAAGCCTGTGCTGACCAGCTGGCTACAGTCTTCACTCAGATATGCAACAGATCCTTAAAACTGGTTCCCTCCTGTCTCAAACGCTCCACCATCATCCTGGTTCCCAAGAAAACCACTGCCACAGTACTAACATCAACTCCATCCTCAAAAAGGCCCAGCAGAGGATGTACTTTCTGTGGCTGCTGATTCAGTTCTATACTGCAGTCATTGAATCAATCCTTTGCACATCTACCACAGTCTGGTTTGAAGTGGCAACACGACAGGATCGGAACAGACTACAAAGGGACATAAAGACAGCTGCAAAGATCATTGGTGCTCCACTGCCCACCCTCCAGGACTTGTACTGTTCAAGAACCAGGAAACGAGTGGGGAACATCATCACGGATCCGTCTCACCCTGGACACAGCATATTTCAACTCCTCCCATCCGGCAGGCACTATAGGACCCTGTACACCAAGACAGCCAGACACAGGAACAGCTTCTTTTCTCAGGCCATCACTTTCATAAACAGCTGACCAGTCACATCACTGCTGGACCATAGTTTCATGCCAGATTATACACCACAGTCTCTTCCTCGTACATGTACACTAATACTGTTGTACTACCTCAACGTACTACCTCTACCTCAACACTATTGCCTTGTACAGTTTGTAAATAATGTAAACTGTATATTATTTGTAGCTTGTTTATTGTTTGTATGTTGTGTATATTGTGAAGACTGCATATTGTAATTGCCTGTATTTATTGTGTATATGTGGAGTTGTTTGGTATATTGTAGACTGTCAGCAATAGAGAGACACAGACTGCTGAACCAAATTCCTTGTGTGTGTGAACATACTTGGCCAATAAACCTGATTCTGATTCCGATTGAAGCCCATTTTGGAGCATAACATATAAATAAATTCCCGAGTAATCCAGCATAAGAAATGCAACTTGCTAACTGCATGCGGTTGTTTTTGGAATTTAACCATTTTAGTTTCAGGTGCTGAAAATATATTAAATTCAATCCTGCATGTGTTTATTTCAGGATTTCTCTTTGGAGCTGAAACCAGGTCAAGTGACTGCCCTGGTGGGGATTTCAGGTGGGGGGAAGAGTACTTGTGTGAGTTTACTGCAGAGGTTCTACCAGCCCCAGGATGGACAGATCTTACTTGATGGACAGCCTCTGCAGAACTACCAGCACAAGTACCTGCACAGCAAGGTAAGACTGTATTTGTATTATAAGATATATTTGGGTAATAGACAGTAGTGTCTCCCTGGAATTGCTATTGTACTGTACCAATTTGATCAAAGTGTTTAGACTAAATTTATATCCGTAACAGCCATTGGGTCCCAGAAAGGCCCACTTCATCCATAATTCCTGGGATGCACTCAAACAGGAAGTCCAAAGGTCATTTAAACAAGACATATAGCAAGTGGGGGTTTAAGGTTCATTCTAACAGCATTACACATGCTTTTCATGAACTTTGGTATAAATTAGTTAACACACAGTTCTAAAACTGATCATCCCTTATGTATAAGCTTATCACAGCAAATCAATAGATATATGTATATAGCATTATGCTACTCACAGCAAATAACAATACATGAGCGACTTTCTTATGCAAATAAGGCAGATGATCCAAGCAAATAAAATGACAGGAATAGCTAGTGATGTCAGATGGGAGGCATTATTGAATGACTTGCTGGGTATTGTAGTGAGAAAACATTAAATGAACAAAAATATTATAACTAAATTATTAATTCTGTAAATGAATGAGGCAAAGGGATATAATGATGCACTACAGCATACTGCATAACACGATAAATAACAATACATTGGATTTCACTAGATTTAATTGGATTTTGATCAGAATTGTTTGTTATTTTTGTCCATTACAGATTGCTGTGGTGGGCCAGGAGCCTGTTCTTTTCTCTGGTACAGTATATGACAACATTGCTTATGGCCTACCCAACTGCTCCCTTGAGAGAATCAAGGAAGCAGCCCGTAAAGCCAACGCTCATGATTTCATCTGTGAGTTACAGAATGGCTATGACACAGGTAAATACACTGACATACATTTTGAAATTGATGTACTACAGTACAACAAAATTTTACCATTCTTTATGTTGTAAACAACACAAACAAAGAAATGCTGTGCATCAGATGTAGGTGAACGGGGAAGCCTTCTTGGTAGCAGTCAGAAGCAGCGCATTGCCATTGCCAGAGCTCTGGTCAGACAGCCACAAGTTCTGTTACTGGATGAGATCACCAGCTTTCTGGACGCCAAAAGTGAACAAGCGGTAAACAGACAAACACAGACACACACACACGCACTGTAGAGTGAGAGAAACGAGAGAGCTCATTGTAAGAACTCGGTAACATCAAGCTTCTAAACATTTCACAGGTTCAAGAAGCCCTAGCCAACTGCACCAACCAGACCTTAATGGTGATAGCACATAGACTGAAGACCATCGAGAGGGCAGACCAGATCGTTGTGATTGACCAGGGGACAGTGCTGGAGCAAGGCACTCACCAGGAGCTGATGGAGAGGAAGGGACATTACTATACCCTGAAAGAGAAACTCTTTACTGAGGATAATAGTGATCTAAATTAAGCTACAAAGCAAAAAGTAGATGTTGGATATGCATATTTTGAAATGTTTCAAATGAAATGTTGCGTATGTTGCATATGATTGTTGTCCAAAGAAAAACAAGTATCTCCAAAATGGCACCGTCACAGGAGAGGGCAAAAACATAGTTTAATTTTAATGTAAGTTGATGGAACCAGACTTATTTCCAAACTATTTTGGGACGTTTTTTGTAGTCAATTCATCATGAGATTTAAACAATGCAAACATGCTGTGCTGCTGTGTTGCAAATGATGCATTAAAGTAAAAATTGACAAATGCAAATGCATGTTTTTCTTTGGACATAGGTGTTGGAAAGGAAGTGGGTAATAAATTTTCTGGACATCAATCCAATTCTAGTGTTATTTTTTCAGTGGATATGTTGTCCTGCCTGACAAAGAAAACAGTGTATCAAGATTTCAGTTCAGGGACATGGGAATGTCTCCATTCATTAGTAGGGGCAATGATGCATAAATACTGTATATGAACACACTCCAAGATCACATTGTAGCATATAATCCAGTGAAATCTGAAACTAGGATACATCATTCTATACAGTGGGGGCTTAAGAGCCCAGAAAGAGTTACTATTTGTAAAGGATTGTGCTTGATTTTTTTATGTCCTTGTCTGAACAAAATGCACTCCCTGTATGCCTCCCTGTGGATTTCGGCATGTGAATGCATTAAAAATGACCATACGTACTTTGAGTAATTTAGCAGTGCTTTAGGGTTTGGAGTGCTGTGGATTATTGCTTGTGCAAAATATTACCTGCCTGCAGTAGTTCGTTACAACATACCATGTGACTGTTCAGAAACGGCCAGATTGCCAGACCTGTTTGACTGCACCTGGCAACATTGTTGTGGTGAGATCGGCCATTTTATTACATAACCACTTCGATGCCAGAAACAAAATGGTTGATTGAGTCAAAGGTGAAACAGGCTGTGGATGGTTTGTACTGTATTACTATGCTTATTAAATGCATACCCATGCATATGTGTCATATATGTGTCAAGGTTATTTATCACTTTTATATGACAGTATAAAATGTTATTTATTACTTACAACTTAATATGTTTTTCAATCTCCATTTTTATCTGTGCTATTGTTATTAATATCATGTATATTACTTTGCTGTGTGTTTGTCTTCTCATCTTGTTCAATAGTCTCTGGCATTTTTATCTGATGCCTTTAGGTTTTACCATTACTGGTAATCTGTGCACACTAATGTGTTAGTCACATGTTAGTGTGTGTTTCATCTTACAGAGTTTATTTAACACGATGTCCACTTGCAGTCCACTCTATTAGACACACCTACCTTACTGGTCTACCTTGTAGAGAAGATATCGTGTTTGTTGCTGTACTGCTTCATTTGGTCATGCCCTAGTCTCTCATTAGTGGTCAGTTTAAGGACACTGTCCTGGGTATTTTTGAGATTACTGTTAGCTCATAAGTGACATTACGTTATTTACAAACTCCAGCAGCACTGCTTTGTGCAATACATTCAATTCACTACCATGTCACAGCAGTGCTGACAATAATCCACCACCCAGATAATACCTGCTTAGTGGTGGTCCTGAGAGGGTCCTAAACGTACATCCCGTGGTCAGTGTGTGTATGTTGTTAAAACTAACCAAAAACTAGAGGTGGGCTTTAGAAGTCAGGTGAGGTGTGTTTGTGTGTCTGTAAACATCCCAGTATGTGCTTACATTAAGCTGTTTGTGTGCTCTGAGTACTAATTCATTAACAGACTGTGTGCATGTACCTCAAACAGTGTATGACCGTGCCAGCCGTGAGCACTTGGCTTAGGCACCAATCTGGAAAATCCCCTACACTCACTCTTTCACTTTCTTGTTTCACTGTTTCGTTTGCTCTTTCGCGCGTTTACTGTAGCATCTGTTTTAGATGTGATTTGGTGGTGCGGTATTTCAGGACTACTGAGGGTGGAGGATGCAGCTTTCAATTTAAGAGTTCTCTCTCTCTCTCTCTCTCTCTCTCTCTCACATACACACAATAGCTGCTAATAGTTTAACGTACCATTGTTATACCAATGTACAATAGTTCATGCACCAGAGTTACTGCCAAAACCAGTTATACAAAGTGGGCCACAACGTTATAGCTGAAACGAAGAGGAGCTGCAGCCCTGCTCTGGGTTCATCTGAGGACTCATCATGACCCTAAGCTCTTATCTATCTGGCTCCCTCTGACTGACTGAAGACATGTATACGGATGGATGCTTCTTGCTCTTGTTGTATTATTTTTCTGTGTCTTTGAGCTCGTCCTAGATCCAGTTCCACTCTTTATCACAAAAACAAGCTTATCCATTTTGGGATACATTATTTTAATGTGTATGCAATACAGCATGGTGAGCCAGTTCCTTGGTGTAACTTAGATATTTCGCTAAAATACTCCAGGGTGTAATGCAAAACAAACCAAAAGGGTGATCTTATTGCATGTTGGCTTAGTTGTGGAAAACCCCTTATTATGTTTATACTGAGGCCTTTGACATGCCAAGAGCGCCCTCAATGGTCTATTTTGGAGACTGCACTTCAGCTGGCTTTGAATCATGCTTTTCTTCATGGTTATGAGAAGAGACAACATCATAATTCAAAGTTTGTTGCAGAGAAATGGATGTTTCTTTTCAGAGATGCCCTTGATCTTCCTTGAGTTCCAAATCTTTTAATATTTCTCTATCAGCTAATGACATTTAAGAAGACCCTTCCATTCCAATTAAAATGTAGCATAGCATAAACAATGACTTAAAAAACAATAATACCATATCTGCCTCAGAGGAGGTCTGGAGCAAAAGGAAACTCTAATTCCCCTCTTCTGCTCCAACATGGTCAATCCCCAGTCAGACACTCCATCTTGAGCAACTGAAGAAACTGTACAGCTTGCCCTGTATTTGATACCAGGG
Source organism: Prochilodus magdalenae (assembly GCA_024036415.1). Classification (NCBI taxonomy): domain Eukaryota; kingdom Metazoa; phylum Chordata; class Actinopteri; order Characiformes; family Prochilodontidae; genus Prochilodus; species Prochilodus magdalenae. Next base: position 26,103 of record JAMWET010004382.1, read on the forward strand.
ACAGGGCTAACCCACAGGTATCACATCTCGCTTTCAGATGCTTTGACAGCTTTTTGCTTTTCGCAGACTCAGGATCCCATATTGTAAATGACGGGTGGCAGCCCCAGCTATGGTGTAGCCTGTCCTGCAGGCAACAACAGAATGAGGGTCTTGTCACTGAATCTGGAGCGTCACGACATGCTTAGTTTTTTTGGAAGGCATGCCAACGTGGTTTCCACTGGTAGATGTCCGTTCAGCAGCAACTTGGTCATCTCCTTGTGTGTTCTCTATGAAGTCAATATGTCCTCCCCCATGCAGCCAGCTTGCCAGTGGTAATTTGGGTTTACCTCCGTTTCATTCTATAGGATCTCACAGCTCAGAAAATCATGTGTTACCACTGGAACCAATGTGTGCCAATAGAACTGCAGTTCTGTGAGTTGTAAATGGCCACCAAAGTTAGAAAGTTAAAACATTGCTGGCGTGGTAATACATTGTCAGTTTTGCATACTATATGAAAAGTTCACATTCCAAGACAACCAACAGTGATGCGACTGAACATATTGCTGTATATGTTTAACTCTACACAACACCACACATAAAACTACCTGAGTAATACTAATAAAATTACTTTATTACAAATGTGCAGGAATGAGTTATTGTGTTAATTTACCAATACAATTAATTTATTTATGCTACAGCTATCACACAATATCAATTCTCTATAATTATTTAAAATATACTTTTAAGTATACTTCATTTACTTTTACAATAAATAAATGATTTACTATGATGAATTGCTACAGAGACTATTTAGAATTAGTAAATGGATGCTTAAATAATTAATGAAATAAAATGCCATAGTTTTTAGTCGTTTTTAGCCGTAATTACAGCTTGAGGAATAAAGTCAGTAAGTCAAGTAATAAAGTCAAAGTTTTAAAATTTTTGTATATCAGTTTTACAAAAAAGTCAGAGCCCCCTCATGAGCAAACCAAGGGTGACAATGGCAAGTAGGAAAAAATCAAGACTCAAAAGAGGAATGGAATAGATGTTATACAGTGTTGCATTTAGAGAATAGGAAAGCTGCAGCTTGGAGAAAAATATTTAGATTAATCATAATGATAACTGCTGGCTACTGCTAGAGGCCGATCAGAAAGACAATGAGAAACAGATTTATGTAAATCAGCTACCATTTGACAGCATAAACTGTCAGTAAAAATTGCAGGGAAAATCAGGAAATCAGGAGAATTTCACTGTGAAAAAAACATCCATGTCAATAACTACCATTAGAAGACTCAGTGAATGTGAGGCAGTAGAAGCAGGTAAAGCAATGTCTGTGATTACATAGCCTGAATCTGTGCAGTATCTGTGAATCATCCTCAGGAGGGCCAGTGAATCAACAGCATCAGACCAAACAGTGTAGGCAGTTATTCAGCTCAGCAAATAAGCACACACACAGTCAGTTCTGTTACTCTTGGTTGAGAACAGTATATAGTGTGCAGCAGTGACAGGCAGGCTGAGCTATTATATCATAACTAAAAAGAGAGGACCGATCAGGATCAATCCTGACACCAAGGTGGTTTTTTTGGTAGTAGGTAGTATCAACAGCAGACAGATAAGTGCTCTTAATGATACTATGTCTTTTTAGTTACTACCATTCTTCTATTTCTCTGCCATACTAAAGCTCCTGCAAGCTGTGAAAGGAGAATGTCTGAACATGTTATTAATGCCATTAAACCATATGAGATTAGAAAATTTAAAAAAGCATGCCGGTCAAAACTACAATAAATTCATGTACACTAAAACACGTAGATTAGCGAGCATAAAATTAAACCTTGGTATACTACAAATCTGAGCAATATGGTGTTAGGTCATTAAATAACAAAGCACTTCTGGGAGATCTTATTAAAGGCAATACGCTTTATTTTATGCTTCTGTCAAAAATAAAAATTGTACAAAAAATTTAAATACCAATTAAGTATATTGTAGTCAACCTCTTTAGTGACACATCTGTGCTACTGACTACAATTTATATACTTCCCAAGCCATTTGTTTTTGCATAAATGATGGAATCATCAGTTGTATTAACAAGCCATGATAAATTTCTCCTCTATGTGAATTTAAATTTGCATTTTGATATCCATCAGACATCAGTGCATTAGAATTCATTAGACTATTAGAACCATCGATGATTGATTGATGCAGTGATTTAAAACAAAACAATGAGCAAAAGGGTTAAATACAAACTGACATCTTTCTGTCAAATTTTTGTATATTCTTTAATGTCAGTATAGGTGTAAGTAAGAAAGCACCTCAAAGTTATATAGATTATATTATATCGATTCAGAAACAGCCGACAAATTTAGAAATATTTATAACAGCGCACCAAATACAGCTTTAACCTCCTTGGTGAATCCTGTACTAAAGAAGAGTAACATGGATCCAACCATACTAATTAACTGTAGACCAATCTCAAACCTTCCAATCTTAAGGAAAGTTTATTTTCAAAGTTATTTTCAAATAATGAAATGCTTGTCCAATATTCAACAAGTTATTCTAACCATAGTTGTTCTAACCATAGTACTGAGTATTAGTTAATGTTGAGCTCTAATAGACAGAATTTTTCTATTCAAGTCACTGGATTTTAATCCACCATCTTAAACACTGGGGTCAGCCTCTCAGGCACAGCTTTAGAATGGTTAAATCACAAACAGACTATGGTTTCACTGGGAAATCAAAAGAAGTGGTATTTAGTATTTCTTCTGGAGTACCACAGGGGTCTGTTTTAGGGCCTTTGTATTTCTCTTTGTACATGTTACCTCTGGGTGATGTCATCAGGAATCATGATGTAAACTTTTATAGCTGATGACAGGCAATAATACGTTTCTATTCCTTTGGATAATCTAGACTACGTAGAAAGACTTAGAAGCTGTGTGTCACATCTTGTGAGGAACAAAGAACTTGATGCGACGCATGCAGAGCTAAAAGTCAGATGAGCTTTATTTAATAATTGGGTAGTTAAACACAGCAACAAAACATGACTAAACATAACAAAAGGAGAGAGCGAGATCAGAGTCAGAGGCAACCAAAACAGGAGAATAAGGCAACCAGAGGAGAGAAGAGAACGAAAGGAGGTTGAAAGCGAGTAGAGCAAATGAATAACCAGTACAAGGGATGGGGCAAAAGACGTATTCGATAAATAAAGTCAAAGCCAGAGGGTAACAGGGTCTGCAAAACTTAGCAAAGAGTGTGTGTGAGTGGGGTTTAAAATAGACCAGGTAATGAGAGACGGGTGGAAGAAATCAAAACTCAGGCGAGCTAGACCGTGAGTGATTGGTTGACTGGGGATATGTGAGTGTGATGCCATTACGTGATGCACTCTGGGAGGTGGAGTTCAGGAGAAACCCGGAAGCGTGACACAACTAAATGAACAAAAACTGAAATATTGATTCTCTGTACTAAAACTCATAGAACAATGCTTTATGGCAGACTCTTCTTTAGCTATTATGAAACATAGGCTTGATGTTAGACAGTGAACTCTTGTTTATCCCACATGCCAACACAGTCACTAAAGTAGCTTTAGGCAATATTTTCAGACATTAAATAAGGCTAGATGTATTATAGTTCATATTCATAGTTATTGGTTGACGTCCCAGAAATATTTCATTGTCATAGACAACATTTGTCCAAATCCAAATAGGTTGAGACACTTGAAGTCTCTAATGGGCAGAATCCTTCTATTCAAGTCATTGGATTTTAATCCACCATCTTGAACACCGGGGTCAGCCTCTCAGGCACAGTTTTAGAATGGTTAAATCTATTTCTTCTGGAGTACCAGTACATATAAGTTACTATCCCTCTCTGTTAGTGTAGCCAACAGTTGTGACATACCAAATCACTTTATAGCTTAGCAACTGTATATTTTAGAACTCTATTGTACCTTTCTGCATTGTTGAAACTGACCTATACAACCCCAAAATGTGTGTTGGAAATAAATAGTACACTTCTATTTTCAGACAAAGTAAAAATTCAGATTTTATTACAGATTTAAAATATTCCCATGACAATAGTAACTTTCTCCAGTGCAGGCAGTCAGTAAGACATCAGTAGTGAAACATACATTGCATGCTAAGGCATGGCCACTTACACTTCAGTTGTACACATATTTCAGTTGTGTCTTGACCTCTCTGTGGAAAACGCATTCCACACCAGCAATTTACATCTCCACAAAGCTCCAGCATTTGAATTAATGCATTGTCTGAGGGTTTGGAGTGGAAGTGCAAATGGTTCTGCGAATACTGTTCACACCTATCCTATGAAGTGTTGATACATGGCTGTAAATCCTCACCCAATCGTGACAATGCATTATTGTCAGATATTTGACTGTTTGGCTTCAGTACAAATTTGCTCACTCTAAAACAAACTTTAGTATGTTACAACGCAGAACAAATAAAACCACAATACACACATTTATCTTAAACCGTGGTTAGCAATCAGGTCAAATAGCTATTGCACACAAGTTGTAGTCTATACAAATATTGAGAAATGCTAAATATAATAAATATGACCAGCCCAAAAATTCATATAAACAGTTGAGTATAAACTTGCATTTCTGAAAAGACAGGGAAGCTTGTCCTGCATTTGGTCTGAATAACAGTAAAGGGAATAATGGCAAAGATCACTTGTATTACCATACACTAGGATTCCGCTAGCCAAACTGCATTATGTCATTATTAATCCTGACACACAAATATTTATTGGAGTGCATTAATAATGCTCGCTAGAATTCAACTCATTATCTTCACAATGTTAGAACCCAAGTGGGGAAGAGCAGTACACTAAATAACGCATTTGGAGTTTTGTTAATTAATGTTTTAAAATTATTAAGCAATATTTATAAAAGCATTGTTTTAATTCAGCCAAAAGTGCTGTAAGTGCAAATCTTATCATTTATCCCCTACACAAAGTTTACAGTAACTCAATGAGGAACTATTTGCAAACATGTTCTTGGTTCTTAGTGGTTGTATTTGAAATGAATGCAGTATGCAACCAAACTGAAAATCTGTAGTGCACTGAAGATACCTGGGTGGTATATTACTTCAGTCAGAGTTTGTAGTATACAGGGCGGGGGGTGTCTTCAGGATGTACCACATCCCATCATTCACCACAACCTCACTAGCTCTCAGCCTGCTTTAGCCACAGAACAAAACAGCAGGTCACACTGCTTGTTTTTATCAGAACGAGCTTCAGAAAATATAGAGGTCTGAAGTTTAATAAAAGATGAACTTGTCTTATGTATAGTTTTAAAGCAAAATAGCTGAGGGTAGTTAATGGCTAGCCTGAATGTATTTCTAGTGAATTGTGAAGCATTAGCAGCAGCTAGCTCTAAACAGGGGATAACCTAAAAACAGCTTTAAGATAAATGTGTGGCAACTGGTCATGCGTTACTGTATCAGTATGCTACATTATATGTCAGAACATTATGCAGTACATACTACTGTAGTATGCAGTCTGCAGTGTTTCGAATACAATGCAGAAGCTGGACTTCAACATGACCATCAATCAATATGAATTAGTTACATGATTTCAAATACTGCTGTCACTTGTACACCAAACTCTGTGATCAAAAAACACTTATTATGAAAAATGTTAATTTCATGGTCTTCTGGAAGGATCTTCTATTACATTGCTATATGAATATATAAAGGTAACAAAAAATACTTTCTAATTAATTCAGTGTTATATCTGTTATATGGGTTGTGCCCTGCTCTTGCCTACCAAGACAGGGTCACAGGATATTAAACTCATGGATAGAAGGAAATAAATGTAATATATCAAAACACCAGCATACACAAAAAAGAGACACAAAGAACGGGCACAAACTATAAAACAAACATGAGAAGAAATGTAAAGCATTGTAAATTAGGCATTTTTAAGGCATTGCCTGTAAGAGTGTACAGGAGAAAATCACCGTCAGAGTATAAAGCAATATTTGTGTTGTGGGCCACAGCTAATACTGAGTATTTCTGATAAATTATAGACAAACAACCAAAAAAATTAACAAAAAAAAGAACACCTAAAATATAAAACATTACTTATGGTCTTACAAGGCACTCAACCTACTTGACTTATTTTTTAGTATCTATAATGATCAGACTGTTGAAATACTTGAGGGCGAAGAAACAACTGCCTAATTAACGACCGTAGACATGATAGTCACGTGGTCTTAAACTTGCTGTGACTGTGTTAGTCACCTGCCAAATAAATTTTAAATTTCATTTTTTTTTTACTATGATTTGGAAATATTTTAATGATTCTGCTCCGCTTACAGTTAAAACACAAGACTGGATCTATATATATATGGCGCTATTATAGGAGCTTTATTCCTGATGACAAAGTTCGTGTGATTCACGTGACTTTGTAAGCCAATCGGGGCGCGGATGACGTTGCAAGCAGATTCTTTGTTCTGGATGTTTCCTTGAAGATGTCGATAGATTTATCTGTAGACTTTTATGGATTTCCTCGGATCATACCGATAATCGTCGACTTTCTATGCTGATACATCTATTTGATGACCACGGACTTTTAAATTTTACCCAGAATCTGTGCGTTTGCTGTGTCGCATGTGCTTATGTGACTATCACATGACTTTGCCCTCCCCCTACTTCGGTCCAATGAATGGGGAAGAAGAAGTCGGACATGTTTGAGGAAAATGTGTTGAATAAAGAAACGTGGCCGAGGACAAGAAGAAAAAGTGGAATATTTCAAGTTTGAGGATTTCAACGCCACCTTAACTTTTCTTTTCGTTTAGTTAAGTTTCAGTAGAGGTATAGGTTGTGTAGTTTTTTAGTTTAAGGAACATGGTAGTTTTATTAATCAAAAAGGCTTATTTAGATGCAGCAATAAGTTGTATTTTCTGATTAGGGGAGTTACTTTTTACATAATGGAGTGAAAATAGTACGTTTTTGAGTTTTGTGTTGCTCGTTAAATGACATTGTTCTATAACCTTTGTGGGAGTGGGGGATGGGCAGCACTGCTTAGAGTTACTAAAGAAAAAGGTTTATCTACCCTCGATTCGTTTTTAAAGGAAAACTAACTTACTAAACTAAGTGTCAGCTTTTAATAAGGTCGGTTGCCCTGGGATGTTTCAGTATCCTTAGATTTATTTAATTTGTACTATTTTGGATTGGGTTTTAAACGCAGAGTAATTACATAGCTTCATTGTGTACTGTTTGAGTATAAATCTTGAATAACTTATTGGTAGCAATGCGGAAAGGTGGGGCTTTGTAAAATATACATATTGTCGGTACACTGTCCGGGTGAGTGAGCAAGTCGCTTTAGAATAGGCAAGCTGTCTCTTTCTTCGGTTCGTCGTCTGTGCCGTTTGACCTCTTTCTCATATTGCTATTTAAAATTGATTTGCCATGTTTGTTCATATGGAAACTGGAAGACCATTCAGGCGCCGAAGCTGCTGCGTCATTGTATGGCAGACATGGTCGTAGGCCATATTGCACAGGACAGCGTGGAGGACGCCGTAATGTAGTACGAAACGCAATCCTTGTTTGGCGGACGTTTGTTGGTCGAGGTTCAGGTGGTATGATTGTATGGCGATTTAGACATACTTGGGTCACCAAAGTTACTATTTTGACTGGTTGCGTAGTACAGATTTTCTGTTGATGGGTGTATTTCAGTGTCATCGTGGTGTTCTAAAATGGCGACTGTCGAGGTGGAACTGTTTGCCCGCGCACTAAAGCGGCGCGGAGACTCGAGGGCATGTTGCTTTTGTCTGATACGCGTGACAAGTCCATTGAGCCAATCGCTCAGCTCAAACCCGCCCCGGATGCTCCCGCACGGCTCTTTGTGGCCAATCGGCAAAGTGTGTGCCGCATGTTGACGTAACCGAAATGTTGCTTATTTGTACATATAGGTAACTGAAGCATCGCTGTACAGCGAGCTCTTTACTTCTCTCTGCGATGTGTCGGTGGTAACAGGGAGTTTGATTTCCAGACGTTTCGTGGACAGAGCGTCTCGTTTAATTTGGTAACCTGAAGTGTACGCGTCAACCTTCAGGATTATGGAGGAGTGGTCTGCGTGATTGACGACCAGTGTAGCGTATAGAACGAGCGTAGGCGTGCACGGATAGGGTTACGTTGGCCAATGGAGGTGTCGGATGGTTTATAAAGAGTCGGGCGGAGCCTTTGCGTCGCCATTTCACTGTAGCTGTAACCAGGAGAATAAAGGAAGTCGGAGAAGTAAGGTCGGGAGGATCGGCGGTTTGAAGAGAACCGGTCTCTAAACAGAATCCGGATCCATCCTGATGGAGACGGCCTTAGGCCAGCCCTTTGACAGGTACCGATAGGATCCATTGACGCTACATTTGCCGTCAAAACGTATATTGTTACTGGCGTTGTCACAGTTCATGAATTTCTGGGGTGTTTTTGTTGTAGTCATTCCGGCAACCTATTTCTTCAGTGCAGGCTACTGGGGAGGTTAAATGTTATTGGGGTATTTGGTTTTGGTCATTTATTTTCTGTACTAGTTACTTTACACTTACATGAGACTCGTATTTGTATCTGTATACTGTTTTCGAACTCTCCGACCAATGACTGCGCAGGCGCTATCGCAAGTTAGCGTGCTAATTGCCCTTCCTGGATGCCTGGGTTCCATATAGGTTAGCCTATTTTGGAATAAAATGGTGACGTGAGGTTTAGTATTTCTATAACCAGTTCGTTCTGTACTTGAGTTAAGGTAGAGGTATGGGGTAACGCGGAGTGCCATACGTAATATCCAGGCAGAGTCTTGGCGCTGGTCTCGGCTAGCTAGCTATGTAGCTACATAGCCTAGCTTCTGCCATCTGATCATTCACTGTAATTGTAGCTAAGGCACTCCGTGTGCGTTTATGCAAGTTACTTCTACAAGCCTGCCCTGTAAACTAGAGGTATTCAATAGTAATCCTATGTGAACTAACTAATTAGTTGGGTTAGCCGTTGCTCTTGGAGCCGGCCCGGTTTTGAAAACATTTGATGCTAAGCTAGGGAACGTTTACTGTCTTTATTTGTACTGTATACAGATGCTTCAACAAAACCTTTTAAGTAGAAGCATCGTCTGTTTGGACTGTTAGTAAGTGACGAAGCGTTTTAAGCAGCTAAGCATCTAGTTTATTTGGTGTTGGCTTCAAAGTGTGTCAGCCTACCCAAATCTGTAACTGTAAATAGTGGCTTATCCATGTTGGAAATGATTGTCCCATATTGGATAATTCTGTTTATTTATTTGTTTATTTGTGACGTTGCGTGGTAACCTGAACAGCCAAACGGGGAGGTTCAAAATAAACTTGCCATCTACCCATCACCCAAACATTGATTATAATACAGATAGTGTTTAGTCTTGTCTAACCCAGTATTGTACAAATAATTTAATACAGATTTATTTTATTTAATTTCTCACTACATTTAACATTTGTTTTACTAGTTGATGGCTTAATTGTTTATGCTCATTTTCCTAAGTTTTTTTTCCCCTTGTGTGAATTTGTATACCCACAAGTTGAATCGTTTTCACAATAAAGTGCATTTTTAATGTCAACTCTTTGTAAATTGAGTCATTCAATAAGTTACCCGTTTTACACATTTCATTATGCATATTGAAATAGATGTTCATTTGTGACAACGAAGTGCTACAGAAGTTTATTAAAGATGTTGATCTTCGACTGGAATATAAAAGAAATACCTGCTATTATCCAGAAATAATAGGAGTTAGGGTATGTAAGTATTGTGTACATTTAACATGTATAGGGTTTGTAAAAAAAAAAAAAAAAAACAAGGATATATAGAGGAGAAACTTGTATTCCTGCTTAAATGGTTCTAATGGATGACCATACAAGTTATAATTTACTATATGAGCAGCAGGGCACCATTTAATTTGAAAAACTTCAGTGGCTCCATTACAGCAATAGAAAAGTGTTTTATCAAACATGGATGGGAATTGTTGTCTTGTTGACACATTCAGGTAAGTTTTAATTGGGCGTGGAATGCATGGTGTTAATTAAGGAGCAAGAAAGAAGTTAGTTTTTTTTTTTTTTTTTTACATTTTAGGTCTTTAAAAAAAATTAGGAGTTGCTTTTGTTTTGTGCTACAAAAGTGGTCTTTATAACTAATGTAACTCGCACAGTTTGAGAGTGGTCTTAATTTCTAAGGCTATCAGAGCTGTTGGAAAGTACTTTAAACACACAGAGGTAAATATTAGTGTGTGGGGGAGGAAAAAAACCCCTCAAACCTCAAACACACATTTTTATATATATATATATATGTATGTATATGTGTGTGTTTGTGGGAAATGTTACTGGATCTTATTGGTCATAAAATTTGCTAAATGGTCTGCACTTCTACATATGTGGAGTCACTTTAAATACATTGTGGGTTGTATTTATGCCAAGGATGGTGTCCTGGCCTGGCACGAACAAATATAATGAATTTGTTGGTGTCTTTGTCACCAAACCATAGGTTTTTTTTCTTTTGTGACTCGGGTGAGAAGTGTAAAAATTACTGATGATCAGCTGTGCAGACCCAACAAGAAACGGAGATCACCTCTGGAATGTCACATTGCTTTCTGGGGGCATTATAATGCATAGCTTAATATCGTGTCATACTAGACCTTTAGAAGTAAAATGCTTCTGTCATATTATAATTTGAACTACTGTACTTTCTTGCTTTTTCCAGTATTGGGTTACATTTCCTTGGCTTTCTTTTCAGCCTTATATAATTCATCTTTTTTCACCCTTATTTCTTACTTATTGTTGCAGCTCTATTGGTGGGGGTGACATGGGTGTTCATGGGGTGACAATAATGGAGCAGCCCATCCCCGGCCCTGGTAAGCGCATCCGCAAGCCATCACTATTGTACGAAGGTTTTGAGGGTCCTGTGCTCTCCCAAGCTCTCCACTCTGGACCTCCAAAGCCTCCTACCCGGGATCCCAGCCGGCAGGGTAGGGTGACCAACCAGCTTCAATTCCTCCAGAAGTCAGTCATGAAGCCTCTCTGGAGGCACCACTTTGCCTGGCCCTTCCATGAGCCTGTGGATGCCATGAAGCTCGGCTTGCCTGTGAGTAATTTCCTTAGTGTTCTGGATGGTACTTTAGAAAATAGAAACAAATCATTAGCCATAAATACAACCAGAACAGTAGAAGCACAAATCATTTTATTTAGCTGATACTGAAAGTCATGTTAAAGAAGACATGGACAAGCATTTTTTACACTGCACAAGGTGTCATGCATTGCTTTTTCTGACATCTAATATTTTAGATTAGAAGAAACAGTGCCACATTGTAGAACTACCATCAAACACTATGAATCCAATTAATTACATTTCGTTACTGTCCAATTGAACTGAATTATGCTGTCTTTAAATACTAACCATATCCATAATATGTTCAATAAAACTCTGAGAGATTGTGATGTCTTATCTTGATAACGATCAATATTGTCATACTGAAGCTTTTTTTGAACGTAATTTATTAGGTTACACCGGTTACATACGGCTTCTGACCGTATTATTGTGTAATTCTTAAGGTAAAAAAAATATGATTTTGCAATTTAGTTTTTGTATTTATTATGCCCCAGGATTACCACAAGATCATCAAACAGCCGATGGATATGGGCACTATCAAGAAGCGACTGGAAAACAACTACTACCGCAGTGCTACTGAGTGTCTTCAAGACTTCAATACTATGTTTACTAACTGCTATATATATAATAAGGTCAGTTATATTTATGCTTGATCTTTGATAAAGGTATATGGTGAACCATGCAAACTATATTTAAGAGTCCATAGTTTCAGCAGATTTGATTGAGACACTGAAAGTTTTATTATTGAGAAAGGATTAATTATTAATAATAAATACACGCTTGTAAACACATAAATGGTGCCTTTCAGAATTATCTTTTCTGTGCCCAAAACTGATTTTGAGTCAATGATTGCCCCCTAGCCGACAGATGACATAGTTTTGATGGCTCAGTCACTGGAAAAGGCCTTCTTGCAGAAGGTAGCACAAATGCCTCAGGAGGAGGAGGAACTAGCCCCACCCACCCCACGAGCCAAGCTTGGGAAACCTAGCAAAAACCGCAAAAACATGTGTAAGCATATTTCATTTACTTTTTGAAATTGCTTTTTGAGGCATTTATATTAATGTATATCAAATATATAGAACGTTTTCTAAATAATTTATCCATTTCTGCTTTTCTCTTTTTCCAGTCCCAGGTGGAATAACGACAGCTCACCAGGTTCCTGCTGTGTCTTCTCTGTCTCAGTCTGCTTACTCTCCTCCCACACCAGACACTCCAGAGGTGCTCCTCTCCATCCCACCACAAACATTGCTGGCTAAAACCCTACCACCCACCCCACATAGTGCTCCTGCACTGTTGGGACTACCCCCCACGCAGCCCACTGCAAAGGTAAACAGTTGGTACAATTAAGCATTTAAATTGTCTGTCATAACGCAGCAGAACCAAGCTTCTACTGTCAGCTGGCAAAAGTTTTTAACCATGCCGTCTACTGCTTCAGGCATCGTAACCACCATTTATTTGCATACATTGCACAGCCTGATTTTTCGCTTATTTCTCCTATTTAGAAAAAGGGAGTGAAGCGCAAAGCCGACACCACCACTCCCACAACTATGGCTTTTCCCCTCACCATTGGTGTTGGGGGTATGGGCCTTGGAATGGGCAGTGGAGATGACTCCCCACTTACCCTCTCTGCCCTGGGTGTTGACCCCAGTCATAGCATGAGCCTTGGCATGGGCCGTGGTGGAGGTCAGGTTGTAGGGAAAGTTGCAGCACGTCGGGGAGGCAGTGGTCGGCCCATCAAACCACCCCGCAAAGACTTACCAGACTCACAGCATCAACACCAGCAGGTGAGACGGGTGAAACTTAGCCAGCAGCTGCGCTACTGCAATGGAATTCTCAAAGAACTACTGTCGAAAAAGCATGCGGCATACGCCTGGCCTTTCTACAAGCCGGTCGATGCTTCTTCACTGGGGCTGCATGACTACCACGACATCATCAAGAATCCTATGGACCTTAGCACTATAAAGGTGACTATTATAGTGTTGTGTGCTAGTTGTGACTTACCATAGTTAGTAATACTAATGTTGTACTATGTGCTAGTAATCCTAATCATAGTACAATCTTTAATTCTGTAGATTAAAATGGACCGACGGGATTACCGGGAAGCTTTACAGTTTGCAGCTGACATCCGACTCATGTTTTCTAACTGTTACAAATACAATCCTCCTGACCATGACGTGGTGGCAATGGCCAGAAAGCTACAGGTAGAATGCTTTTTTTGGTCTCATTCGAATTGGGGATGTGCACTATTTTTATTAACAACAAATAAGAACGTGTTTCACGACTAAATACTCAGCTCACTTTTCTTACATGTATCCCAGGATGTCTTTGAGTTCCGCTTTGCCAAAATGCCTGATGAGCCCATAGATTCCCTCCCACCTGCATCTTTGGGTGAAGGATTGGGTGTTCATTCCTCATCTTCCTCCTCCTCGTCATCATCATCGTCAGAAAGTGAAATAAGCAGCGAGAGTGAGAGTGAGAGCACTCCAAGCTCAGACAGTGAAGAGGAACGAGCACACCGTCTGGCACAGCTTCAGGAGCAGGTTTGTACTCAGGCAATAACATGAGATTGAACATGTGTATATGTACACATTTGCATGAGTAGATGTTTTCAAATGTGATTTAAGCTTTTCAAGTAGCTTGTTTTTGACACGCTTTATGAGAAACTATATGGACACCTTACTTGACCTATATGACCATGTTGAACTTCCCAAAGTATAAGTGATTTACCACTCCAGAGAACAAATTTGCAGTCTAATGTAGCTCCATATGATGCTTGGCTATGGTGATATTAGGGTGTGTAGCAGCTGCTTAGTCATGGAAACCCAGTTCATGAGGATGTAGTCCACATGTTTTGATCTGAGGTTGCTTACAGATACAGTTTGGAACTATGTAGTGAGTGATGCAACACTTTGTGAGGTTTTGGGCTGTACCTCTTTGTAGCTACGCTATCTTGCCCCTTGATCATTGCTCCGAGAATTTGATTGAATTTAGCCATAAGAGCGTTATTGAGGTCGGTTAATGATGTCAGATGATAAGTGCATTGCAAATATCACTCCACCTTAGGCTAATTTGTAGCTGCTTCAGGGCATACTGTTTTATGGGCAGTACTTTCCTAAGACAATTAAACAAGATGTAGGTGCGCAGTTGTATGCCTGTTTTTATTTAGGAATTAGCTAGAATAAATCTAGATTGGTTTCATGATAATGCCTTACTGCATTTTTTTTACTCTCTGATTCACAAATCAATAAAATTAGGTTCGGATGTTGACCTTTACTTTTTCTTTCTCAACAGCTGAGGGCAGTACATGAGCAGCTGGCTGCTCTTTCCTCAGACCCCATTATCAAGCCAAAGAAAAAAAAAGAAAAGAAAGACAAGAAAAAAAAGAAAAAGCCAGAGAAGCACAAGCGAAGCAAAGCAGTGGTGGACAATGAGGTGGTCGTTCGGCCTCCCAAAGCACCAAAAATTACCAAGGCATCAAAAAGCAAAAGTAACAACAAGGCAGTGCCATCTTCCACACAGAGCAAGAAGGCACCCAGCAAGAAGAGCAGCAAGAGCAAGTATGTTTGATAAAACCTAGTTTAATATTAGATTTACCATTCAACTTAGATTTATAAAACAATACTTTTTGTTAGGGTTAGGAATGGGCTAATACTGAGTTTCTTGGTCAGTAACACTAACTGCTATTTAATATACTCATACAATGTCTTATAACATGTGTACATACGTACATGAATATGTGCATGCATTTCACCGTAAAGCATGGTAAGTCATTTAAAGCTTTGCTTGCTCGTCAGATCTTCAAAGAAGGCTCAAGGAACCTCAATCAGCTCTCATGGACTGGCCCTCCCTCCCCACTACGATTCAGAGGAAGAGGAGGAGAGCAGCCCCATGAGTTACGATGAAAAGCGTCAACTTAGCCTGGACATCAACAAACTCCCTGGCGAGAAGCTTGGCCGCGTTGTGCATATTATCCAATCTCGCGAACCCTCACTGCGTGACACCAACCCCGAGGAAATCGAAATTGACTTTGAGACACTCAAGCCATCCACGCTTCGAGAGTTAGAGCGATATGTTATGACATGTCTGCGCAAAAAGCCTCGGAAGCCATTTGGTAAGACCAGACCCTTTCTACTTCTTATTATTACTAAATGACGCACATAACAGTGTTTTTTAACTTAAATGCCACAGTATCTGCATGCGATTTCAGTAGTGATTCCCAGGATTAAACTCATGGGGAACCTAATTAATGCAATTAAAATACCACACGCTGAGTGGAACTAATACCCTCAGACAGTCTGGAATTTGGGTTGAGCTACAGTCATGCAGAGCTTCCTAAATGCCTACAGCTTGCCATTCTAGACAACTGACTGCCCTTTAGCCTGCATAGGAAAATAAACATGCAGCTTGCTCTTGCATCTCCCAACTGATGTGAGGGTCAGTAAGAAGCATCAGCGGTGGCTTGCTTAAGTATTTAGTATTTAATTTTTGTCCCCCCTTTTTGGCATGTCCCTCAGTTTTAAATAGGTTTAATTGGTACAGCCTGCAGAACTGCAAATACAACATTGAAGTCTTAATCCTGAGTACTATTGCTGTAAGAAAATATTTGAATTAATGCACAACATATATGGTAATTTGAACATCTGGTACAGTGTGTAAAACTTGGTGTGTTTTTGGTGTACATTACAGTAGCAAAGAAAGGTGGTGTTGTTGGCAAGTCTCGTGAAGAACTGGCCCTTGAAAAGAAGAAAGAACTTGAAAGGAGGCTACAGGATGTAAGCGGTCAGCTTAACTCGACCAAGAAGCCTGCAAAAACCAAAGGTAAAGACATTCAAGGGTTGAAGCATGGATTTATGACCATGTTAAATATTTGGTAAAGCCTAATCTAGGAAGTGTCTACACCTGAGATGCTAGACTGATGTGTGGATCGGGTTTTGTTAATTTCATGGATTTAAATAGCTTTACTAGTCCTGTCAAAATCATGATATATTTACTGACAATAAATAATTATATATAAGTAATAATTTTAAAGTGGTGAAAATGATCTGATGAGCTGTTTTGCTTTCTCACTGGAGATACTAGCTGATGACAGAATGTGAGCTTTAATAATCACTTTATTCACTACTGCTCTCTAAACGGGTAATTTTTCAATTTCAAGAAGTAATGGCTAACTTTGTGAAAACAGATGCAATTAGCTTAAACAAATAAATAATTGCAATTTGGCAATTATGTAATAATTGGTATGGGCCTTACACATTAACAAGACTAAATCACCATACTGCATGTTCTCTTTCTTTGTGTCTAGTGGAGAAACCAAGTGTGGCAGAACCTCATGCTATGGCTTCTCGTCTCAGTGAAAGCAGTTCCAGCTCTGACTCTTCCTCCTCCTCCTCTTCATCCTCATCTTCAGACACTAGTGACTCAGACTCGGGTTGAACATGCAAGCAGAGACACACCCACATGCAGACGTTCTCCCAATCAATCAAAGGAGCTATCACTGTGTACTGCACTTGATCACACAAGTGAATGGGAATGTGGAAAGAAGAAAAATATAGGCAAAGGATTAAAGAAAGCAAGGTTTTCTTGTCTTGTAGGTCTGTATATGTAAGCAGTGGATGAAGAATGGAAGCAACAGAACTGCCCCTCATGCACAGTGAGGGATTTATGCAGATGTATGGACGAACAACAGCATGGTTTCTTCTTTGCTGGAACTCTATTGCTTTTTTTTGTCCATCTGTATATATAAGCATGTGTGTGAGTTTAGGGATTTGTGTGCATACACATCACACACGTATAAAGTATACTCACCGGGTACTTTATTAGTTACTAGTTAATTATTTATTACTCAGAAGAACAAAAACATATAATTGCATATCTGCAAATGTAGGAGGTCAACAGAGAATGGCCATACTGGTTTGAGCTGACAGGCTACAGTAACTCAGATAACCATTCTGTACAATAGCAGTAAGCAGAAAAGCATCTAGCAATGCCCGAATTTCCAATCCTGATGCCGATGGTTTACAACAGGAGAGGACATATTGGGTTTCACTTATCACCAAGAACAAAAAGCTGAGGGTATAGTGGGCACAAGCTCATCAAAACTTCCTTTGGTGAAGACATAGGCTGGTGTAATGACTCTTGTTTCCTGCTGAGGCACACAGATGGTAGGATCGTAATTTGGCAACAGCATGTCTATGAAGTGAACCATATCCGCAGTCCAGTCTGGAGGATGTGTTGTGTGGATGTGGGGAATATCTTCTTGGCAAACTTTAGCCCAGATAATACTAATCAAAGCTTGAATGCCACAGTCCATTTGAGTATTGTTGCCAACCGTGTGTGTCACTTCATGGCCACAGTTTACCATCTTCCAGCCAAGCAACGCAACCTGTCACAAAGCAAACTGGTTTTGTGAACATGGCTAAAAATTCATGAAGAGAAATTCACAGCATAAAAGCGCACCTTAAAAATCAGCAGGAATTGCAGTTGTGTAAATATGGACCAGAATCTCAAAGGTATGTTTCCAACATGTGATGGCCCCACTATTAGTAAAGTGTTCCTAATAAGTACTCGGTGAGTGCATGTGTGTATGTTTGTGCGTGTTTGTGTGTGTGTGTAAGTGTGTGACACACACGCATCTTAATTTTTTTTCTTTTATAAAGAAGTCCTTAAATAATCCCCTAGTGGGGAGCAAAAATTGTCTTGAGCAGACTTTCCCCTTTTTTTAAGCTTTTTTCAGAAAGAAAAGGGGTGTGGGGGCTATCGTCAGTTTTGTTTATGTGACTGGGTGTATATTTGCATATGCTTCTGCTTTGAGTTAAAAATTCCAACCTACATCTTACACGCTCGCACTCTGGTCCACAAAAATCATGGTGGTGCTTTGTAGCTTGACTCTCTAGTTCTGTATTTGAATATACCCCTTCACTTTCGAAAAGTATACCTTTTAAAATATCATCTTGTACGCCTTAAAGTTAGCAGAGCTGAACGATGGCACTCTTCACCATGGCCTCCCAATGCCTGTAAAATGCCAAGAGCACTAGGATGTAGCAGTGATTTGAAAAGGATTATATTACTATCATCAGTCTTAAAACCATCTTTATTACTAGAATACAGTGCTCTTGTTCCACTACATGACATTTTTACAGGTACAGTATTGCTTCATGTGTCATGAAGATTACTTGCACACATTTTTGAAATTGTGCCTGTGTAATCTGTTAATTTATTATGCGTCTGTAGACTTTTGAAATGCATGATTACAGAGACCTAGTTCTCTGATTGGTTTTATCCTTTGGTAGATTCAAAAGGATTCATACAAACCCCATGTCCAGAAAGGTTGGGACATTTTGTAAACTGCAATAAAAAACAAGAATCAGTGATTTGTTTATTACCTTTGCTTTTAATTACACTTTAGAGTACTAATTGTTGTAGTTGTAAAAGTGAACGTAAAGCCTGTTATGGCTTAATACGAGACTTCAGCTGCTCAACAGTCTGTGCTCGTTAATATCTGACCCTGTGATGTGCCATACATTTAGAATGGGGGACAGATCTGAAATGCAATTAGGCCTGCCACTATGTACTTCTGGGAAAAATGGGTCATGTCAGTAGTACCTTATTCACAAATATGTATGTCATGAGCAACGCTGACTTCTGCACCTTTTGTTAATGAAAGTGTGGATGATACTTTTTGTTATAGAGATTGCGTTAACTCACCACAGCACACGTTCCATCTTTTGGAACCATCATTCTGCATAGAATTGACCTGGGTTTTTCTTTAAATAACAGGTTTAAGGACTGAATTGCTGTGTTAAATGACAGTGTTTTCCTGAATTACTCTTGAGCCCATGTGCCTGTACACAGTAGCATGACATTTTGACATACAAAGCCATCTGAGCGCTAGAAAGTCATGCACATTCAGTAGTAGTTTCAGGCCTTGTCCCACACTGACTTATATTTCACTAGATTCCCAATATCTTTGCATCATCATGTACAGTAGATGTAAAAGATCTACATTCTTTACAATGTTGCTTTAATGAAATGTTATCTTATTAACTGTTTTGTGATTCTCTTAAATTTTAGGATGGAGTGTTAAGGCACGACCCATCATTGTGTGTAAAGACTTTGGTGGCTGCTCTTTATATACCCAGTCATGAACCCCACCTCTAACCAGTTCTTCTGATACTGTTGAATGTTTCAAAACAGCATAGACTGAATATTCTATAAATCATCTCACTCCAAAAAATGTTATTATATATGTTAATATAAATATAAATTCAGTAATGTTTTACCATGTGAGAAATTCTTGATTTTATTGCATTTTAAAGAATGTCCCAACAGTTTCAGAAACAGGTTTTGTAAATCAACCTTACAGTGTGCTTCATTGTTGAATGAAACGCAGAATTTTCTTTTTTCTTCACAAATTTTGTACATATGTAAATGTCACGTTCTAAGCATGCATACAACCTGGCTTACCTCTATTTACCTAATATTGTGTTTTTTTTTCCAGTTACATTTCTCATTTCCCCTCCATCTGCAATAGTATATGTAGTTATCCCAGCTCATTCTGACTTTGATTTGTTGGGTGAAGAAAATGCCAAATAAAACTTCAAGTTGCAAGTATCATGACAGTGGGTCACAATCACACACTTCATTTGAAAAAGTGCATTAATAAAAGGGTGAGATGCTCCATGTGTCGTGCTCTGTGTCTGTTTCCTTTCTATCTGTAGAAAGACCAGTGTTTCTAAACTTTAGACACGATCAGAATTAAAAGGCTGCACATTGCTGACAAACCAGTTGGTGTGTTGTCACTAGGTGGCAGGAGCACTCTGTGAATGGGTTTTGTTATGCTCAGTGGCCTTATTCAAGTATTGGGAACAGAAAAAAAGGCAATGGAACAGCGGTCGGTTTTTATTTTGAGATTGTTTTGACCTTTTAGACAGCTAAAACTGTTAGCTTTCAGTGGTTAGAATAATATTAATAAGACACCAGTGTCAGACTAATTAATGACATTCTATTAAAAGACGCGTGTATTATAAGAGTCTACTTTACTAGAGTCTCTTCACCTAAAATGAGTTGATTAAGCAAAGACAGAGATGACCGGGCATTAGAGCCATAATACATCATGTTTTTACTTTCCACACTGCAGTACATTTGAAATAAATACTTTAGTACTTTTACCCAAGTGTTGGTCTAAAGGGGGGAACGTCTTATATTTACATTGGCTGACTTTTTTTTAACCTAAGTACAAGGTTTGTGTACTTTGTCCACCTCTGCTGACAAGGGGTTACCAAATCTCTGACATATATATCCACCAGCCCATGTCCTCTCCATCGCCACGTAAATATACCATAGGTAAATGTCCAGGGAACATGCTATTAATTATGAAATTTATCCATACAGTTAATCGTCTTAAATCATCTTAAAGGCTTTACTAAGCCATGTTATGCTAAGTAATTATAGACCTAATTCTAATCTTCAAAAACTGAGACTGCTGTAGGTAAGATCTTTTTTGGATCTTTTCTGGATTATTTTTATATTATTTGGGCTTATATATATATATATATATACACTTCTGTATCTTCCTGAGATGGACGATAACTGGTTTTGTCTAGCTGAATGTCACCAGTGGGATTGTGTTTAGTTTCTGAGTCATTCTAATTCTGCAGAGAGGTTCTGATGTGTAATGATGAATAAGCAGTACAATATCATTTGCACAAACGTATAATAGCTTTGACCAAATCTGTGACACCTCTGTGGCTAGAGAAGCTATCACCTGGGGCTAAACCTGTGTTTAAAAGGCTCAGGGGGTGACATTCCCATTACTTTGTCGAATCTCAGAGAAGCCCTTGATCTAAAGCCATGATCTGTTCAAATCATAAATGAAAAAATATTTTTATGTTTTTCAAAAATAAATCGAATCTTAAATAACCTAATTTAATAAGAAATAAGGAAGTATGCTGATCCTGTTGAAGAAGGGACTTATTTGTTTATTCATTTGCACCTTATTTTTAGGTTTAAAGTGAAATGAAATAAAAAAGGCTACAAGAGCTTGATTCAAACACAAGTACACACGGGTGTCTACTCCCCTTTCCATAAATCCTAAAGTAGCCCAACATTATATATCGGTAATTCAGAGAGGCTGCGATCCACTTTCATCACATGCCTCATCTCTTTTACTGATTATGTGCTGCCATTGCTGTGTGCATTAGACTTTATTAATGTGTTTAAAATCATCACTGAAACTCACGGCAATGGAAGTTTTTAATTATTAGATAATCCTCATAAGAAATCCAATCTTTGTACTAAACAGTCAAACCCTATTTGTCTGATGATATACAGAGCTGTGTACAGACCTGCACTTCACCGTCATTCCTGAGGAGTGGATGGTGGGCTGCACCCTCACCCTAATTCCTTTACTTTACTACTCGCATGTGTTGTTTATAAATTAGGTCAGTGGTCACCAACCTTACTCTTAGAGATCAGATCTACCTTTCTGCAGACATCAGCTCCAACTCTAATTCACCCCACTTAAACGTATTATTGCCGAATTATTGCTAAATGAGACATATTGATTCATGTTGGAGCTAAAATGTGTTCTCTAAGAGGAAAGTTGATGACCACTGGTTTAAATTTTTTTTAACTATTATTTTTACATACCAGTCCAGGTAAAATTAAGAAGAGCCCATCTGAAAGATCACCCTGCGAAATTATTGTATATGTATATTTTTAGTTCTTGTTTAGTTTTTAGTATATGTTTAGTTCTTAGTTTTATGGCACATTCCATGAAATGCCTTCCCTTTCTTTGTCAAAGCACTCTGCAACTGTGGATTTTAATCCTAGTTGCAGGCCCCTTCTGCAACTGAACCTTCTCTGTGGTGTGTGTTTCTAATAAAATGGCCAAAGTGTAGGAATAGTACTGTTATACATACATACAGTACTAATCTCAAACTTACTATACTACCACCATTTGTTCTTAGATAAACAGATAAACTAAACTGAACAACCACACAACACAGAAAGATGACAGTGGGCTGTTTTAAACAGGTGATAGGAGACCCAATAACAATATTCTCACTATATTGTTATCACGTGATACGAATTTTAGCATTTCATATGCTCTTTGGAGGGTTAATTTTAAAAAAGGAAATAACTAACCTAAAATGTGACACACGAACGGAAACAGACAGATGGGAATATATTTGAATTTATATAGATTCTGTGTTAAAGCTGGAGTAAGTGATTTTGTAGAAACCATAAGTGAAAGCTGGGAAACATTTTCAGACGCATGGTCGTGTCTGCCAAATACCATAAATGTACTTGTAGATGTAGTTTTTGAAAAACTCCAACCTAACCACGAGGTAGACGATTCCGTTTCCCAATCCGCTGCACTACAATTCACACATGAACTGCAATGTAACGTGCGCTCCGACCCTTCCCTCACCACACAGTTTTTCAGCCACGTGATTTCGGCAACGCGCGAAATCTGCATGGGAGTGAGAAAAGGCGGAAGTGAAAAACAGAACGGAAGAGATAGGGGTAGCCCTTACCGGCCTAGTTTAGAGGATATGCCATGAGTAATGCATATACAGAATATCACAGCGTGATGCTCAGCTATGAGGAGAAGCGATTTTCAGCTGAAAGGAGAGTTTAGCTGCTATCGAGGCGGTTTTGAAACATATAACTTTTGCCTGCGGATTAACTGAGCAACAAACCATTCAGCACAGCGGTTCCCCTGCGTTTACCGGCAGTGCTCACCCACAGATCAGCTGAACAGCTTTGTATTCGCCAGGTTTTGGAGCAGCCCTTTTCCCCTCCGTCATCCTAGAAGCAGTGCCTCAGCTCCACCTTCACGCCGCCCGTATGCTGCCGTGTCTTACTGAAATACACCTTCAACTGGTTGAACAGTTGTCTGTATCTCATGTAGCCTGTTTTTATAGAAATATATTTCTAATTGGATTATTTTAAGTATTCATGCAGTATTGCATGCTCTACTTTAGGTGTCTATATTTTACTGTTGCAGTTTGGGATAAACTATATTTTGAATAAACAGTTGAAATAAAATGATGAAATAAAAGCACCTTTTATAGACTTCTGTACTGGTAAATGTTTTGTGACAGGGCAGGTGATGCAAATATGTGCAGGTATCTACAGTCTACATGCAAACGTTTGCAAAAACATGCTTTCAAATGTGCACAGCAGTGTGTGGTCATCTAATTTCTTAGCACCCGACATGTTGCCAAAAATGTGTGGATGCCAAAAAAAAAAAAAAAAAAAGCCATAGCAGTGAGAGTGTTGCTTTAAGGAGGATTTTGATGAGGATTATTAATTAGTTTCTGCTAAGTAGACAGATCCTATTTTACACTTAACACAAAATATATTTGTCATCCTCACAAACATGTAAGTATAATGCAGTCAAGCTTCTGACTGTTGAGTTTTTGTCTGTTTCTTTTTATTTCTTGAACTCTGCTAGGTTTACAGTGTACACGGTACAAAGTGGAACATATTTTGATTGAATATTTGTTTAGATTTATTCATTTATTTCAGAAATAATTCTCAGACCTTGTGCACACAGAACATAATGACAACACTAAGTTAAACTGTTTATTTAAAACATGTAATTACACTATTGACCATAGAAGGAAAACTGTTTAATGTGACATTTATAGATGCATTGTGGTGGATAAGTGATGAATAGTTTTATTAAAGATTATATACAGAACTTCACACCTCACTCTACTGACCTAAAGGTTTGCTAAATGATTTAAATAGTTTAAATAAAGCGGATTAGCAGACAAGCAGTGCAATTTATAAAACTTTGTGAACTATCAACAACTGACAGATTAATTTAAAACAAAAGATAAACTATATAATAGCATGAATCCATAAAACCACCTTCCATGAAACTGTAATGACATAGACTAAAGCAGAAGGTGTTCAACTCCAACATACGGGTCCAATTTCAAGGCAGCATCAACGCAAAGGCACCAGAACAAAATCTGAAAGAAAAGGTTGATTTATTCTTAAGCCATTGAAGTGTGTGGTCTGTTACTATGGAAAAGCATTGGAAAGCAATTAGAGTTACATCACTATTAGTACCAACGTAATCTTACTTCCTTGTGTTCTCCAGTAGTGATAAAGGCCACCAGTAACTGCCACAGCAGGACCAAGAATTAGAGAAGTGATGCCCACTGCTAACTTACGGATTTTGTTATCAAGTGATGAGGAGTCTGAAAAAGAGAAAAAGCACTAAATATATACTAAATACATATATATCAATAACAATTAATGTCTAATATCTATCTCACATAACTTTATGACCTTTACTTTCTGTACATTACTGTCACTGCATTTAAAAATACGTACATTTGCAAAAGCACACTTGGTCAAATTACACATTTTGTTTATTTGCTAAGTGAAAAAAGTAAACCTCCCTTCAGAGAACACAGTTCTGCACATTTAAATGCACAATTACTATTAATTTGCTGAATTTAATTTATCTAAAAAATATAAAATGTGGTACATGAAAAAGTTATGGCACAATAACCAGTATGTTACCCCAGTTTTAACAGTATTCCAATAAATTGAAATTGTGCACTACAATTAGCTGCAACCGCCACATGACTGTACAGAGTCATGTGAGCGGCACATGAGTTTAGAAAAAGAATAAGAATTTGCAGGAGAAAACTTTCTGCAAATTGTTACTTGCATAAGCTCTTAGTGTTTCATTGCTTATACGCACTCTTGTATATTTTATACACCTGTTATAATGTCCGGCACAGATTGTATTTGCCACAAAAAGAGAAGCCAAATTATTTACATCTATATCACAAAATGACTGAACCCAAATAACATGAACCTGTATTTCCAGATCAGAACTCACCCCATAAAACAACCAGGGGCTCCTTTAAACTACTGTGCTCTACTTGACAGCTCACTTTCTCCCCCTGTTGAAGTTCGAGTTCCAAATATGAATGGAACTGGTATGTCCAGTCTCCATTGGCCATTGTCTCAGAGTATAAGACACCCTCGGTGACCACTCTCTCATCCCTCAGCCAGGTGACCTCAATGTCTTTTGGGTAGAAATCATACATATGGCATTCCAACAAGGTGAGCTGACCATAGTGGGACTTCTCATTAAAGCTCACTGTAACCACAGGTGGCACTGTGACATGCAAAACAAATACATATGGCGATAAATTACTGTCATGCTAGAGCAAAAAAACATTAACATATAGTTCCAAAAACTTTTATGAAGTCTTAATGATGTAGGACGTTTGTCTGCATGGTATCCTAAGATTGTAATATGAAATTTGAGTCACAAAAACGAATCAGTTGAATCAGTTGTTTTAAAAAACACACTAAACATTTAATTTAGCAATGTGAGGTAGGTAGAGTGAAATTAATGTTTGATGTATTATATTGCTATGGTTTTAAAATGCATAATTCAGTTTAAGGTTACCAGGAACAATATATGATAATATATATATGGTATGGGCAATATTCTTTGAGCAACACATCTCTCAGTATGGCGTCAGGCCACCATTTTTGCTAACACAACATACCAGACGTCTCTGCATGGAATTGTAGAGGTTCCTAATCTATCCCATGCAGCTTGAATATTCTCACACAGTTCCTGCAGATGTTGCGGTAAGGGTGGAAGTGAAGTGAAATCAGGCCTTCTGGACATGTGATGTGTGACCACAAACTGTTCGTCTTGGCGCTGACCACGGTTTTCTACACACAGAATTGTTGGTTGTCTCCAGAAAAAAAAGACTCGTCCCTGAAAATGACCTGCTGCCATTCAAAGTTACTCTAAGACAGTCTGGCACGATGTTAATTTGGTGTTAAGGGCAGTTGTAACAGTCTGCATGCATGTAGTCCTGCGTTGTGCAATGCCTGCCAGTGGTGCTGGTGCTAACAGTATACAGTATATATCGCTGCATGCTGAACATCCGCAGTCGTAGAGGTTGGGTTACTTTATGCATGTCTGGCAATTAGTTAATTCTCTCTCTCTGTGTATTATGCAGGTCTTTCAAATTGCTAGACCGTGTCTTCATCTATCCACCAACAATGTGTTATGGTAGTATCCGCACCACTGGTATGGTGCGTAAGACCATTCTGCTTTCCGGAGCCCTATACAACCCCAACAGCTAGAATTGCTTTTAAACCTATATAAGGCATACTTCGCTTGCAAAGAATGATACCAACACAACAGCACGAGTCAGCAACAGGATCACCTTACATAGTCAGTCAAGTACAGTAAAAAGGCCCGCCCTTGCTTACATCAGGTGCACGGCTGAACAAGAAACTTAAATCATTCGCATGTTTCATGATGTCAAACCTATGTTGTATAAATCACCCAATTAGTCTACAGGAGGTTAGCTTAACCACTGATGCTAAAGTGAAAAGGTGTAAAAGGGAAAAATAAATACATGTCAAATATATTTATTAAATTAATAAAAAAAGTTTTTGGGTGTTTGTTTAATGTGCTTACATATATGTGGTAATGCCCATTCTTTCCCATAGGGGTTATTACTACAGAAAATCCACTTCCTGGGTGAGTCATCACTGTGCTTTTTTGGGAAATTTGATATACTGGACACTTCTTGGAAGATTAACCATTGTTAACTGTCGAGTGCTTTCAGTCCTTTTAGCTTACTTCACATTGCTGGAAAGGCTTGTGCATGTTTGGACACATGAGTATACTTTGTCCACTTACCTTCTCTGGCTGTGGTGTTGACAAAGTACCTTGCATTGGCTTTGCACAGTGTCTCCAGCTCAGCTTTGCGAGCAGCCATCTTCCAGCTCTGGTTGTTAAATTTCTCTGCACATTTGATCCCATAGTCATCATAACCCACATACACCCCCCTCTGTGAGTCATAGTCACACAAAAGCTTCTGGTTGAAGACCAACTTCACCATGTAGACCATGTCTGATAAGTCCTCTCTGGTGTACTCACAGTCTACTATATTTTGGAATACATGGCCATCTGAGAGACAAACAACACAAGCTTCATCACACAAAATATGTGGATCTCATTTCACCTCCTATATCTTATGTTTAGCAAAGGAGGAGTATAGCTAAATGATAAAATAGCTAAATGATAACTGAATGAATCTGTTTAATCCTGTTGCTCTACAAGTTGATTTTGTTCTACTTTTTATTTTTCTTTCTATTTTGTTCTTGTTCTTTAAATTAATGCTAGATCAACAACTGTGAAACTTGATATATGTGTACTCTGTACTTACTCTCAGCAGAGAAACAAGGCAAAGCCAGAAAGATGAGTAGAAGTCTATCTAGAAGTCTCGGTCCTCCAACTGTCTGTGTTCTCATGACAGTATTTGTGCTGGTGTCCTCGTACCTGAGAGTGTGAGTTTGTAGTTCGTGAAACTTGGGTTTAAAACAGTGCAACTCAAACTGTGTGGCATTTCCTCATACTTCCTCATGCCCAAAGAACAATAAACTGAACTGCCAAGTTTCTGCAACGCTCAAAAGACTCACAAGAGTATATCGTACAGAAAGCATGCCACAATTAAAGTTTCAAACCTCCTGTATAATTGAACCATTAAGATGTAAATAAAGCCTGTCAGCGTCACATCACAGGTTTGAGGTAAAATGGTGTATTACAGAGAAACGTGCCAACTTAGATTAGAACCATTGTTGCAATGTCTTCAAAGTTTACTACATGCTGTAAATTTCATGTGTCTTTAAGTTCTTATACGTAATATTGATAATGATGAAATTGTGGCCAATGAAAAAAATTCCTTCTAACAGTGCCCTGCATGTATTCTTTACTATGAATGCCCTGAACTGTGAACACTTCTGGTTTGGTAAGCTTCCTTTAAACAGAGCATTTCTCATCAAACCAGTAAAAATGATTTTGTTTACATCTTAACAGTTTAGTTCTGCAGAAATAAAATCAGCAAAGTCTCCCTTTAAGGACTCTTAGCATTAATATAATGGGGGAAATGGATTTAAATCCATACATCATGTTAGTCTCACATTTCTGTTCAAACCCCATGAACAGAAAACAATTGATGACGAGTGTTACTTTGTCTTGTTTGTTTTTGTAAGGTTTCACAACCCAGTGACTGCTGGATGATTAAAGAACTGGACAGGTTATAGTGTCTTTTTTTAATGGGCTTAATGAAAATCCAGCTAACCAAGACCTCAATGAGCAAGTATGGAAAACCTACATTTTGTTGTGAGCTGAAGGCTAGATGTGCCTTATCTTCTTTTTGACTACCAGCTGCAGGTGGTGCTGATAGGAGTTCTCAGGATTTAATGATCCCCCTGTACGGCTCTCTGATGCTGTGACAAGAAATAAGGCCTTGTTTACGCCTGTCTGTTATCTCCAATCCATCCTACCATACATGGCGACAGCCCGTGGTTATGGAATTGGAACAGCTTTTTTCCTGTATCATCCAACTAGATAAATCATCTCAGCAGTGCACATGCTGGGGCCTACTGCTCACCAGCTCTCCCATGACCACCATGGATCACACAAGTCTTCAGCCACCTCGTAAATACATGCAGCATTTTGTCAGCAAGGCCACCTCCAAAAGTGATTTAAATCTAATTAGTAAAAAATAAAGCATGAAATCAGTTTTTTTTCCGTCCGGACTAATAAAATCAGTTTAAAACCAGACTTCCGTATTGCCGTTTTAAAAGCATGGCTGAAATCGTTGATAAAATCTGACAATAACCTCCTGAACGATTTGTAATGTTTGGCTTATTGATAAAGAGTCGATTCCAAAAGAGTTTGGCAATGAGTCATAATACTGGGAGTCGATTAATCGAGTCTTTGACTGTTTTCGGCTAGAGGAACGTTTTGGCGGAGATGAGCGTAAAGCAGGAGAGAGCCTGAGTTTGATTGTAGTGCTAGTTTAGTTAAATTGCCAGCCTTAAACAACACCAGCCGCTGTAGCCCAAACTCACAGAAACAGGTTCTATACGTCCACTCCAGACCCATGTGGTCGACCCTTCTCGGGCGCACAGTACTCTGATTGGCTCTTTTCCTGGAAGGGCGTCTGCATGGCGGCTCGGCTGCTGTTTGCCGACGTTTTCCGCCATCTGGTGGACTTTGTGCTGGTTGCAGCTCATCATGGCGGCGCCCTGTCGACTCATATCAAGGTTGGCTGTTGTATCAGGTGACTTTTTAAACTATTCTCCATTGTTATTCTCGTTCAGACGACGAAACCTTTACAACAGGAAACATTTCATTTAGCGGCGAAGGTGCTTTCGAAACACTCACTTTAAGAGTCCACCAAGCGTGTTCAGTGTTACTCATTCAGACAGAGAAAAGTTATTTTCTCCTCCAGGTCGTGTAATCTAGCAACAAATCTGTCTGCTATCCTTCTGGATATCCGTCTAAACCTTCGTCTAAACCATCAGCAGGCTGCCTAACGTCATATTGCTAAACCACCCTGTTTAATCACTGTACTGAAAGAACTGGCAGTGACATGAAGAAATTTGTTGGAATGACAGATCATAGAGAATGTGCATTCAAGAGAAGCGTTTCACATACCTCCCCAAATTCCCTGCTCACCTGACTGACTCCTCTGCGTGACTTCTGTATGGTTATATTTTATGGTACGTTCCAAATACACCATATGGACATAAGTACACACTATACCTACAGGAGCTTTTATGATCTTCTATTCTAAACCCATAGTCATTCATATGGAGGCTATAAGAGCTTCCACTCTTCTGGGAAGGCTTCCTCCAAGATTTTGGGATGTAATCTTTTGCCTTTTTGACTTCTTGATTTGGGAATTTTTGCACATTCATTCAGAGGGGTATT
Organism: Prochilodus magdalenae; assembly: GCA_024036415.1. NCBI lineage: Eukaryota > Metazoa > Chordata > Actinopteri > Characiformes > Prochilodontidae > Prochilodus > Prochilodus magdalenae. The sequence continues at coordinate 55,989 of JAMWET010004382.1, forward strand.
TGTGAGGTCAGATGCTGATGTTGGAGGAGCGGGATTGCTCGCCATCTTTGTTCTAGTTCAACCAAAAGAACACTGCTTCTTGAACTGGCTCCGTTCAGGATTCTTACATTTATTGTGTTATTAGGGGAACCAGCCTGCTCTGACATACATTTTTACTGGAACCAAGGAACATCAAAGTATACATCATTAGTTTCAAGTGAGAGCATTACACACCTATAGTAAGCAGTAGTAACAAGATGGCAGAGTTTATAGATTACCTGTGAGCGTTTGTGCTGTTATTCCAGATGTTCTATCCAGACAGCAAGCACAGATTAACTACTGGTGATAAGATGTAGAAGAGTTTTGTCACCATTGTTGCTTTTTTTGTTTCTTGACAACTGGCATACCTTCCTTCAAGCTGAAGACTACTATTACCCACTATTTTTGGGCTCCAGCTAGGAACAAAGTTTTCAGGTTCCAAACTTTATTAAGGTTATTTTTTTAGTGTAAATACAATTTAAATGATAAATTACAAAATAAATTATAAAATTAGGTTCTTAAACCTGAAGGGAACCTGTTCACATAGGCTATATGTGGGCCAGTCAGGTTCTTACACATCAAACTCACCCAACCATGTCTTTATGGACCTTGCCTTGTGCACAGGAGCACAGTCATGCTGGAAGAGAAAAGGTTCTTCCCCAAACTGTTCCCATAAAGTTAGGGCTCCTGAAAAACAGCCCCATAGCATTCTCTCTCCTCCACCAAATTTTACAGTGGGCACAGTGCAGTCAGGCAGGTAATGTTCTCCTGACATTCACCAAACTCAGACTTGTCCTTTAGACCGAAGTGTGATTTGTCACTCCACAGAACACATTTCCAGTGCTTCAAAGTCCAGTGGTGACATGCTTTACTCCACTATTCATTCGACCCTTGGCATTGTCCTTGGTCATGTAAGGCTTGCATGCACCTGCTTGGCCATAGAAACCCATGCCATGGAGCCCACAGTTTTTCCTGCTGATGTTAATGTCAGAGGAGGTTTGAACTCTGCAGTTACTGAGTCAGCTGAGTGTTAGTGACTTTTACACACTCATGCTCCTCAGCACTTGGCGACCCCACTCTGCAATGTTACCTTGGTCTGACACTTCGTGGCTGAGTTGCTGTGTAAAACTCACTGAATGATATGCCTAAATTCAATTAAGAGGTTTGTACTTTTGTCCAAATAGTGTACATGCAACCGTATAGTCAGTTCTAATGTTTTTTTGTATGAGGATACTGGCCATGCTTGCTATATTGTTGTTGTGTCGTTTTGTTGCTACTCGTTTATATTCTGTGGTGCTTTCTGAGGATTTTTAAATCAGTAATTTATTAACAAACTAATATTCTGTTTTAAAAATATTGTAGGCTATTATAGAGCTTAGGCAAAGTTATATGACTGAAACGATGTTATTTGTCTCTTGTGTTGAGTTTGTGTTGTTGTCTCTCTCTTAAGATGGTATAGCTATTCAAGGTAGCAGTTAAATTGCACTGGGAGAACCTGAACTACAGCAAAGCTACATTAGACTGGTTTAAATATATAGGGTTTGCACGTGATTATGATCTGTTTTTATGAGATTTTGCACAGCGTCCCAACAGGTTTGTGATTGATGACATGTTTAAATTGCTTGTTAAGCTCAAACCTCTATTCTCACAAAATACATTTTGCCCTCAGTTCATATATCAAATGACAGAGTGAAAAGAAACTTTGTTCAGTTAGTCAAATTGCTTGTCTGTCTTTTCATAAAGATAATATTGTTTTTTGCAGGAGGGGGCAGTGGCATTGGAAGGGCAGTGTGCCAGAGGTTTGCTTCAGAAGGTGCTTCCGTAGTTGTAGCTGACCGCAACAAAGAATCAGCCCAAGAGACACTTGAACTCCTGTCACGTGACTGCAAAGGACAGCAACATGTGGCACTTGAAGTGGATGTGTCATTGAAGGACAGTGTAGGAACACTAGTAAACACTATACAGGTGTGAAATTAGACTATTTCGTACGTTCTCACAGTTAATTATTTATTAGCACCCATATAGGATGGTTTATTGACAAATCCAGTCAAATCTTTACTCTGTGTCATGCTACTTTGTCATTCCTACCACAAAAAGTACATGCCAACATGGTAACAAAATATAATCAATCAAAAATACAAATAGAAATGATTAAAAATTATGTTTATTTTCATTTTTGATTTTCCAGAGCCGTTACTTCCAGCCACCCTCCATATGTGTAAGTGCTGCTGGCATTACCCAAGATGAGTTCCTACTGAAAATGGAGGAGAAGGACTTTGACAAAGTCATTCAAGTCAACCTTAAGGTACTGTGTCATGACACTGATATACCTGCCACTGTTTAGTCACCAACAGCAAATGTATATATATTGTATTAGTGGTGCAAGTAGCAAGTTTCATCACAATGCTGTCCTACATTGATTCTTTTAGCCAACAATCTGATGATTTTTGATTGCTCAGAATTTTTTGCAGTAAGATTTGGTTCGATAATGAGGTTGACAGAGAAAAGACTTTATGGGTTTCTTTGGTTGCTTGTGCACCCATCTTCCAGATAATTTAAAAGACCATGTAGCTCTAACAATTTGCCCTACCCCTCCATCTCAACCAAGTGTAAGGGCATGGGGTTAATGTAAGAGCCATAGGCTGAAATGGGATTGGGCCATTCTTTGGTGGACTGCAACATTTGGCCACCTACAAGTGTTGGAGCATACAGAGTGGATTCCTGCAGATAAGGATTGTCTTGGGCCTCGGTTGTACCTAAACCTCTGAAAGGAACGTGGCTTTGAAGTAAGCTCAACATCAAAATAAATAGTTACACCTAAAAGGAATCATCAGACGGAAACGAAACTTGTTACGTGTCACATGTCCAGAAAGGCTGGTGTAACCTCTGCTGCAAAATCTAAAGCTAGAGCGACTTACAACCGTGTTTAGCGGTCCATTGGACAATGTTTCCCAGCTAGAATAAGAAGGTTACTGTCAAAAACTCATGGGCTGCCCAAAAAGGGCCAGTGCCGATACCTAGAGAGAACAGTACACACACATATATATATATAAAGCATAAGTGCATTACCGAGCAATCCCAACCCAGCACTCATACCTAGAGAGTAGAAAGGTTATGGTTCATATGAGTGCCAAAACAAAGTATTTCAGTTTACACATCTACTAGTGCTCACTCACTTCAGTGTTTTACAAAGAGATGAGTCTTCAGTATACGTCTGAAGACTTTTTTAAAAATTAAGAGATCACCTCAAAATGACCAGTTTCTCGAGTTTCTAGGTTTGTGTTTGACCAAAATGAGCAGTTCTGTTTTATTTTATTCACTACTGGAAACATGTCTTCTATATTTCAGATCAAATATTGTATTTTAGATCTGTTTATTTAGAAAATGACTAATGATGCCTCCAGAAGCCTGTTTTTGTGCATTTCACCCCACCACTGCTCACCAGTCTTTCTGTAGGTCAGTTGAGGTTATCTTACGGTAGTTAAGTGACGGTGTATATAGATCCACTTGGTGTTATCTTATTTTTTTGATGATGAGTTTATTTGAAGCATTTTAACTTTTCATCCACTGCCAGCTGTTTTACACTTTTCTCTCTTTTAGGGTACTTTTCTTCTAACACAGGAAGTATCAAAGGCTCTTATTGCAGCTGGTGTTTCCAAAGGCTCCATCATTACAGTTGGCAGCATAGTAGGCAAGGTCAGCAGAACTTCAATATGCAGAAATATATAGGCAACATACAACCATATATGATACCACACTGAACAGTGTAATATGTATTTAAATGTTGTATAAAATCCTAAAGAAAATGACTAACTCTAGTAGTAGATTAACATAGTGTGGAAATTACATAATGTTAATAAAGGTACAGTGTTTGACTTTTAAACAGACAAATAAATGTATCCATTATTTCTGTGCTTTGACTATTTGCTTTATGTTCTTGTCTGTAACAAGGTGGGGAACGTTGGTCAGATCAACTATGCAGCCTCTAAAGCTGGAGTGCAGGGGCTTACTAAGACCGCAGCCAAAGAACTTAGCAGGTACACACACAATATATTGTGTGCATGTGTGTAAACAGCCATGTTTAGCCAACATTACGAGACAGATAATTAGATTTTTGATTTTTCAGATATGGAATACGCTGTAATTGCGTCCTACCAGGGTTTATTGCATCACCTATGACGGAAAGCATACCCGAGAAAGTCATGAACAAGGTACGAGAGGTCATAGAAGCATTGTTGTCCCTTTTAAATGTTGTCGTTCAAAGCCATTGTGACATACAACATTTTGAATGTATATTGAATTGTATTAAATGAACATACAGTTTAGTGCAAAATTTTAGGGAAAACACATTTAAAAGCTGTTTATCTGATCAGTAAGCTTTTAAGCATTTTTGTGTAGAAAAAAACACTGATATTACAATATATACAAATGCAGCAATTAGTGATTTTATGCAAGTCAGTGTCTTTATGTAACCATATCCCAACCCCTCCTTATGGCAGTGAAGTATTACTTGTAGTTATCATCCAGTACCTGATTTGGCTCAGTCCATACTGAATTTAAGTATGCTGGTGATGAAATTTAATAGGTGCCTGGAAACCAACCTGCAAACTGTTACGAAAGTTTTGTGCCCATAGAGCAGCATTCTATTTCTTTTTTAGTCAAGTGCTAGTCAACATGAAATTACAATGTAGCAACATTGTAGCAAAAACCTGCTATATTGCCTGGTGAACCATCAAACTTTAACTTTAAGAGGTGTTAGCCCTTACAGAAGTGAATAAGGTAGCGACTGGTAGAGTAGCATGACTGTAGAAGCAGAGAGAACCTTGATGCCAGTGACAAGCTGAGAAAACACTAATTGATGTGCATTCTGTGTGAAGTCAAATCATCTACAGATTCAATAAAACTGTTGATGTGGTCCCAGCAGCTGATCTTGATTGCTCAAAATCTATGGTGTGCATTGGAGGCAGTGCATTCTGTAATGGGACAGAGTAATTCAGACGTTTGCTTTTTAAAGTGAGCTTTGGAGCTTTTTGTAAAAAAAAATGCAAAAGTGAAACAGGCCAAGATCAAACCCAAAAACAAGTGATCAAAAATAGTAGGGACATACAGGGAGCCGTGAAAAAACAAGCCAAGCCAAGAAAACCATTAAACACAAAATTAGCAAAGAGTTGAGGAGCTCAAATCAGGTAAAAAAACGAAAATCCGATAAAGAATACAAAACTCAGCCCCAGGGGAAACTGGGCCGTGCACAATGTGGCATCATGGCAGTGAATGGCTGCGTGATGGCTGGAGATGGTGAGTGCACCGCTGTGAACCTCTCTCTGTTTCTGTATAACAAGGGAAACTGAAACAGTGATAAGTGTCATCAGCCTGTGGAACAAGTTTTATTCTGCAACTTTTTTTTACCATAGCAGCCAGAGGCAATGGTTAGGTACAACCCAAGGGTGCCCATTATAGGATGATGTAAATATTTCTCAGAGCCCTTAACTGGTTTGGTATTTTTAAGTATATATGTATATATATATATATATATATATATATATATATATATATATATATATATATATATATATGTATGTATGCATGTATGTATGTGTGTGTATATGTATGTATGTGTATATATAAGTATATTAGTCTTGATCCGAGCCTGAATGTTAGTTTCTTAGTTATTCAGTAAAAAGAATTGTGGACCAGACTTCTTTTGAGAAACGCCTCCACACACTTCTCTGCAATGAAGTTCTGTACAGTTGAGCCTCCGGCTCTTTTCAGGTGTGCTGACATGTTTGTGGTATTACCCACATGTCTTAATTTACACATACATTCTTTGCAAGGTTGTTTGTCTGACCTTTGTTTTTTCCTACAACCTAAATGTTTCCACATTTCATGTTGTGTCATCAACAAGCGAGTGTAAAGCGTCGATTTCTTGCTGCTACTTCTCGGATGACTGGTAGATGCATCTTTGCTTTCAGTCACATGATCTTCTAGGTGGACTTCGGAACGAGATCGGCTGAGGGAGAGGCAGGCATGACTGTCTCATACGTGCGTGTTATACACCAGAACTTTAATCTTTTAACCGTCAGATGGTTACGAATTAAAAAACATTTCTAGGTTATTGTAACCGATTGTGTCTTTGCAACGACAAAGCAGTTTTCAGATTTATCGAAGGATCTTTTTCGATGAGGGGTTAAATTGTGCTATAGATGATTTATTTAGAATCTTTTTTTGGTAACAGGTTCTATACAGAACCAAAAGGGTTTTTTTATGGTTGTAAAGTTAAGCTTGTAACAATTGAAGAACCCTTTTTGGTGCTGCAAAGAACCATTTACAAAACTTTTCTATAACAAACCATATACTTAAAGTGCTTATTATTAACAATAAATGTATTATTTAGGGCACATTTGTGTATTATATTATGTGTAATAACACCAATTTACACTTACACTGTCCTTGTCTTCTTGTAGCTTATTAATTAATTATTACATCATTAGGATGTTATCTGTTGCTAACACTGCTCTCAGTTTGCAGTGATATATTCTGATTCACACAGTGTATTTGCCTAATACAATAAAATTTTCTTCCTGGTAGTTTTTCACTAGTTTCACTAGTTTCACTTTTTCACTAGTTTTTCACTAGTACTTGAAGTTAGACCATTGGAAGATTTGAAGTTCTACTGAATATTAGTTTCCTTATATTGACTGAATTGGTTAAATTATAGAAATGAACTAAATGTTACAGGATTTCAAACCTGCTTCAAAATAACTGTTGAAAAATATTACTCTGAGCAGAACTGAACATGACATACAGTGGGGAAAATAAGTATTTAGTCAGTCACCAATTGTGCAAGTTGTCCCACTTAAAAAGATGAGAGAGGCCTGTAATTGACATCATAGGTAGACCTCAACTATGAGAGACAAAATGTGGAAAAAAATTGAGAAAGTCATTTTGTCTGATTTTTAAAGAATTTATTTGCAAATAATGGTGGAAAATAAGTATTTGGTCAATAACAAAAGTTCATCTCAATACTTTGTTGTATATCCTTTGTTGGCAATGACAGAGGTCAAACGTTTTCTGTAAGTCTTCACAAGGTTGGCACACACTGTTGCTGGTATGTTGGCCCATTCCTCCATGCAGATCTCCTCTAGAGCAGTGATGTTTTGGGGCTGTCGGCGGGCAACACGGACTTTCAACTCCCTCCAAAGGTTTTCGATGGGGTTGAGATCGGGAGACTGGCTAGGCCACTCCAGGACTTTGAAATGTTTCTTACGAAGCCACTCCTTTGTTGCCCTGGCAGTGTGCTTGGGATCATTGTCATGCTGAAAGACCCAGCCACGTTTCATCTTCATTGCCCTTGCTGATGGAAGGAGATTTGCACCCAAAATCTCACAATACATGGCCCCATTCATTCTTTCATGTACACGGACCAGTCGTCCTGGTCCCTTTGCAGAGAAACAGCCCCAAAGCATGATGTTGCCACCCCCATGCTTCACAGTTGGTATGGTGTTCTTTGGATGCAACTCCGCATTCACTTTCCTCCCAACACGACGAGTTGTGTTTTTACCAAATAGTTCTACTTTGGTTTCATCTGACCATATGACATTCTCCCAATACTCTTCTGGAACATCCAAATGCTCTCTAGCAGAACTTCAGACGTGCCTGGATATGGACTGGCTTAAGCAGGGGGACACGTCTGGCACTGCAAGATCTGAGTCCCTGGCGTCGTAGAGTGTTGCTGATGGTAGCCTTTGTAACGTTGGTCCCAGCTTCCTGCAGGTCATTCACTAGATCCCCCCTTGTGGTTCTGGGATTTTTCCTTACCGTTCTTGTGATCATTTTGACCCCACGGGCTGAGATCTTGCGTGAAGCCCCAGATCGAGGGAGATTAGTAGTGGTCTTGTAGGTCTTCCATTTTCTGATTATTGCTCCCACAGTAGATTTCTTCACATCAAGCTGCTTGCCTATTGCAGATTCAGTCTTCCCAGCCTGGTGCAGGTCTACAATTCGGTTTCTGGTGTCCTCCGACAGCTCTTTCGTCTTCACCATAGTGGAGTTTGGAGTGTGAGTGTTTGAGGTTGTAGGCAGGTGTCTTTTATACTGTTAACGACTTCAAACAGGTGCCATTAATACAGGTAATGAGTGGGGGAAAGAGGAGCCTCTTAAAAAAGAAGTTACAGGTCTGTGACAGCCAGAAATCTTGCTTGTTTGTTATTGACCAAATACTTATTTTCCACCATTATTTGCAAATAAATTCTTTAAAAATCAGACAAAATGACTTTCTCAATTTTTTTCCACATTTTGTCTCTCATAGTTGAGGTCTACCTATGATGTCAATTACAGGCCTCTCTCATCTTTTTAAGTGGGACAACTTGCACAATTGGTGACTGACTAAATACTTATTTTCCCCACTGTACATGTGTTTGATTACAGATTGTCCCATTGATTCCGATGGGCAGGATGGGGAAACCTGAAGGTCAGTGACTTTGTTGCCCTGGCCTTTCATTGTCTATATCAATTTGTCTGTTAATAAAATAAATATAAAATTACGTTTATCACTTGTCACTTCTCTCTTTGTAGAAGTCGCTGATGTTTGTGCATTCTTGGCCTCAGATGACAGCCAGTACATAACTGGAGTCAGCATTGAAGTTGCAGGTGAGGAATTTTCCTTCATTACCCTGCTTTCCCTGAGTTTTGTTTCCGGTTTTGTTTAATTGTGTGTGTGAAACACTGATGTTTATTTCACTCTACCACTCCTTCAGGAGGCCTTTTCATCGGTTGATGTGGGTCTCTGCTTCCCTGATCGAAAACAACCAAACTGCAAGATCTCTAAGTGGTGCCTTTACTGTTGTAAATGACCTCATTTAAATGCAATATGTAAATTAAACTGAAATTATTTGATTTATTATTTGTCAGTTTTTACCAACATTAACATGGAAGACCAGTCAAAAAGAGACAGTGGAGTGGTATTGCTAAGGCGCTGATCTACACCAGCGCTTAAAGATCAACTGAGCAACAAGAAAGCATTATTATTAATATTAAGATTATTGACACAAAATACCAGCTGCCCAGTGTCAGCTGTGTGCTTTAGCAGTTTTCATCTGCATCTTGAAGAAAACTCTTGGCGTTGTATTGTGGTCACATCCTTTTTTTAATACAAGTTCTTGTGACGTCTACATGTAGCTTTGACTTATGGCTGAACATTGAAACAACTTTGTAGAAAATACAGACATATTGTGTAACATAAATAAAAATAAGATATGATTTTGGTCCATATCACCCAGCGTTAAGAAGAAATGTGCCCTAGAAAGAGGATAACCACAGCACAACAGAGTGGTTGTCTCTTCTCCACATAGTTCAACAAGGTTTTTTTTTTTTTATTCTTTAAATCCTTCCAAAAACAATTTTTTTTTGTTGTAAAGCTGCTTTGAGACAACATCAGTTGTAAAAAGGACTATATAAATAAATGTTGGTTGATTGATTCAACTACAGCTTTTTCTATTGTGCACTTTGGATTCTCATTGGAATATCTATCATTTGTTATGGGTTTTGGAGAATCTGTATATATAGATAGCCCATTCTGGATGTTTTGCTGATGCTTGTATTGCATCTATTAAACTAAATAACTTTTAAAATGTATATTTCCTTCACATCTAATTGCTGACTGCTCATTTAATGAAAGTAATTCCTGTTGTGTCTTCAGAATAGTTCTATTGGGTATGTGGCTAATGTATTGTCACTCTTAGACTAAAACCAAAGGAATGTGTGTGGTTTGGAGGAAAAATGTTTCATTTAGTGTCTAACTGTATTGTTGTCTACCATTTCCTGTTCATGAGGTAACACACGTATAACATTTCTTTGCCATTCATAAACACAGGTAAAACCCAAGAGCTCTCAACTCAAACGAGCAAATAAAAACCTGGCTACAAAAACATCAGCCAACAGTTGAAATGACTAGTAAGTACATTCAAGGCCGGTAAAGGTAAACATGGAACAGCTGGAAACGAGTACGTATCCACGTATTGCATCCTCACAGAGTAAAGAGGAAGCTTCGAGATGCCCAGAGCTCACATTTGCATCCTGTCACATTTGCATCCATTAGTTGCGTCCTGGGCTTTCATTATCAACAGTAAGACGCAACCTGCATGACAAAGCTTTTTGGACAAGTTCCATAAAGAAAGCCCTTCCTGAGACCAAGATGCGAATCCCAGCCCCTGAATTTTAGCAAGCTACATTAGAATTACAACTGTGCAAGTAAGATGCGTATACGGTCACATGAAACAAAAATTAAGTTTTCCAGCTGCACACTGTCTCATCTTTTATCAAAAATTTAAAAATAGAGGACAGAGTACAAAGCATGGCACCTTTTCACCATAGTATTATTGGGGCTGTTTTGCTGCCAGTGGCCCCTTTGCTCTTGTTACAGTAAGAAATGAATTCCATTCAGTACCAGAACAACTAAAATGTGTTTACCTCTGCCAGAAAACTGAAACAGATCAGCGCATGGATCTTCAAACAAACATGTCAAAATCAAAGACATGCAGCAGTGCAAAATCAAGGCTATGCTGTTGCCTTCTCAGTGTTGTCCTGCCTGGAGCACAGCAGAAAGTCGGTGGTCTCGACTGAGGGGGGCAGTTCACAAGAGAAAACCTGAGAATCCTCATGAATTGAAAATGTTCTGCATGGAAGAGTTTTCGAAGATCCCTCACAAGTGTTGTTCAACATTAAACAATACAGAAAGAGAATGTGTGCTGGCATTATCGCCAGGAGTGGTTTCAAAAATCTGCTTTTTATTTTGTATTACTAAGAAAAACTTTTATTTTCTCTCAAAAAATTGTTTGACTGTAAAAGCATTCAGATTCTATATGGAGTCAATAAAATATTTGAAGGATGATTAGCATTAATAGAAAAAAAAAGATAAAGATTGAAAGATTACATGCTCAATAAAAATACACACACTACTACACTAATAATACACTATACACTAATAAATTAATTTGCTGTGTGAATTTGTTAATCATTAAGATAAAGTTTTGCATGAATAAAATATATTTTTTGCCATGATAATGCATGGCCTGGTCAGCTAATAAATGGGAACTACAATGGCAATAATAATTATTATAATAATTATAATAATAATAATACCTTATAAGTTTTACTAAAATTTTAAGACATTAAGGAGCCTCACTATTCAGAGTCCTAATTTACATAGATCGTCAAAAAGATTGTTGCACCCAAATTTGGTTGGTAGGTTTGACATTGTGAGAGATGCAAACTATTCAAGTTTTATGTTCAGCTGCGTTAATAAGGATGGGCCTTATTACTGTACCTGACTGACCCAACAGGAATGCGGACATTCAGTGAGCAGTGATGTGCTTCATAAGGCATCCTGTTAGTGCCAGCACCATTGGTAGATGGCTGCACGACGCAGGACTACATGCATAGTAACCGCCAACACCGACTGCCATTAACACCACGCCAACATCACCAAAGACTGCCAGTCTTGTTCCAGTTCTGCTTTTGTCTTGTGTAGCTCAATAAATATTTTCCATATCAGTCTAAATTTGTATCATTTATTGTTTCTGGTAACTTTTATCTTTCTGCTCAATAGCGTTGCAATCCAACACTTCCTTCTGGGTGCAACTATTCTTTTGATGATGAATGCAAATGTCAGGAATCTAGCAAGAGGAGCATGATAAATAAAAACAAGTGAGTCATAGGGGTCTTTTTAAAAAGATTATATATTACAGAAACAGCATTTAAAAATACTTACACACATACAATAATCTTTTTCTCAGCACCATATTTTAAGACAGATGTTTGTCAATAACAAAACACACCCCTCCTCAGTGTTTCCTGTTGGGAAGACCACACCATTAAGAACTGTGTATAGCTTCTGTATCTCCCATCTCTCTTTATGATATAAAAAGAAAAACAAAAGTAATTTAAATAAAATATTTTTGGCTTTACCTCATGATCATTTTTTTTTTATTTTTGTTATCCCTCCCACATGCTCTGCCCTCCTCGTTGTAGCTCTATAAACTGTTCTCTTTTTCATCTCCACTTGTGTCAAACAAGAGACTCCTCTCAAGTACACTTAATTATAGTCTGTACATGACCGAGTGTAGTGTACATAGAAGGCTTTGTTGTGAGTTTAATGCTTGTATTTAATAAACTACAGGAAATAAATACAGATGAAATACCACATTTTATTTTGTATTGTAATAGTGTTTTGTCTTCGTAGTTGGCATTCTGGTTCACTTTTTCAAAAATAAATACAATAAAATAGTGTTACTGTACAAATGGTTTCTAATGCACATTTCCAGCCTGAACACCGCTGATAAGAGGTCAATGATTGGTAGTGAGCTGATGAGCTTGTTGACAATACTGATCATTTTAGGTGGATTCAGCACCTTCACTAACTGCTGTCAAATATTCACAACACAGAATCGATTCCCCTTTAAACACATATTTGTTTTATATCAGCATCTGCCTCATGCTCGAAAACAAAGATGCATTTAAAAATGAAAGACCTTCAGCTGTCATCTCTATAAATACTGGTCTGGTCAATTAGCATTGCGCTCATGGTTTGCTTACAAAATCTCAACGACAAGCTCTACAAACAGTTTTAATCACTCTACACGACATGTACACATCAATAAAATTTACAGGGCTTTTGGAATTCATTGCATAGGCAATTCATTAGGCTCAACAAAACAGTCATACAGTACAAAAACATTGCTGGTAGGGTTTTATTGCAGCAAGGAAAGAGCAAATGTTTTTATCTTGTTCACATCTGATTCCAACCAGAAATACCAAAGTGAATCCTCTCTGTTCATATGGCTTAATTTCACCTTACTTTTAAAGGATCTACAGAAAACTTTGCCTCAGGTCCTCATTACCTTATATGCAGACCTCTACATTTCAATAAGGTAGAATGTAGGACACGGCTGGGTTTGTACGAAACTAAAAGTGGAAGACTGAAGCTTAGAGGTAGAGAGAGTAGGACACCTCAAAAGAGCAACAGCGAGGAGGGAGAGAGGGATCTGAAACAGGGTCTTTTGGTGGCTTTGCAGCAGGACCTGCCACTTTCGCGCCGACAGCTTGTGCCAGAAAACTCCTCTTTGTAATACACATCCTTGCGCGTTGATCTTTAAGCTCTTTTGCCACAAGAATGGTTCACCTCTGCTCGTTTCTCCTCTCTTGTCATCCATCCAATATTGAAGGATATTTTCCCTGGGCTTGTACTTGTAGTTCATGTCTGCTTCACAACAGCTTGTGTGTGTGTGTATGTATGTGTGTCTGTGTGTGTTTTACACATCTTAGATTGTCACCGAGCGTGTTTTTATTTTGGCACACCTCTGTGTGGTTATTATCTGTCATGGCTTAGATGTGTGTAGTGTGTGTATGGGCATTAATGAGTGCCTGTGTCCACGTTTTGTGTATGTCTGTGTGCTCTCATTTGTGTTTGTGTTCCTTTTGCACGCATATACGTTTACCCCAGGAAACAGACAGGTCCCACTTCAAAACCAAACTTCTGTTCGTTCTCGCCAAAGTCTGTGATCTTGATGTCCAGAAGAGGGAGTTGTTCCACCTGCGGTGAATTTATCTCCAGCACTGTCCTGTCATGACCTTTGCGATACTAAATAGGAAAAGGAGAAAAAAAGCATTGGCTTAACGGAATAAGAAATTCCATATTTATATACATGCATATGCTTAAAGTCCTTGGTAACTTGAATTGCTAGATGTGAAACAGATCAGTCTTCACAGCCAGTGACAAAACAACACTATTAAGCTCAACATGGCAACAAACTTATTTCTGCACTGTCGAAACACAGCCTTAGCTGAAATACTACTTATGGGTCAAACTATATTGCTTAATAATATAGGAAGAAAATGTCAGTACTTACAGAACAGCCATCAGAGAGGGCCTTGATATAGGGGTTAGTCTCATAACTTATCTCTTCTTCATTAGCACCCAAGAAGTGCAGTGCTCTGTTGTAGCCATTGCCAGCAGTGCTGTCAGCCCAGGCCACGGAGCGATGACAGTGGTAGGTGAGGTTCTGGCGGGCCTGAACACTAAGCAACCGTAGGAAGCCAAGCTGGACCACGCCCACAGGCTCACCATTTGTATCCACATATGAGAGCTGTAAAAATTGTAACTCATATTATCACTCACATACATACTAAAAGCTAAAGATTTTGGCGTTTGGTGTATGTACACTTTCAATTTCCTCACCTTACTTCCTTTATCAAATTGACTGTACCAAGATCCAGGCTTCTCCTTTGGCCAAGAATTCATCTTCACCTGTAACAATGTACACACACAATGACCACTATACAGTATGCATTCTGTAAGTAAGTGTTAGACTAACTAGTTTACTGTTCTCCAGTAAGGACCCTCTGAACAGTCATGGAGACCCTAATGCTGTGATTTTGCTTACATTTGCCACATTTTTTCCTGGATAGAGGCAAGTCTCCCCACCAGCTGTGAAGTTGCAGTAAACCTTAATAGAGTCACGAGCGCAGCCCTGGTTAGGATCAATCCAGTATTCACCTTGATAGAGACAAAGAGAAACCGTAGGGATGGCTTCATTAATTCCACAAATTATAACAAGAGCTAGAAGGTCAAATGACAGGAACTGAATTTAATTGTGCTCAGACAATCATAAAAACATTTTCTATGCAAGATTCCATTTTCAGGTTCGCTTCTGTTAGATTAGCTTCTTGTTCTCCTACACAGCAAATTTTTCAATATGTTTGACATTGTTATTGTTAGTCCACATTGGCTGCTTTCTTATGTATGTCTATAAGATTTTACACTCTGACAAAGCACGGTTACTTTCTTTGTTATCTCCACTTAGATTTAGTTGGTCTATAGGCCATAACATTGCTGTTAAGCCACTACAAAGAAGTACTTCCTATATGTCAACATATATATGACCACCATACCATCTTTGTATTCTGGTTGGCTGAGGTGGAGGTCCTGGCAGGTGCGGGCTGGACTTTCTTTTGTTCCAAGTGGGAAGCGCATGGCCTCAATCTCCTGGCGAAGAGAGTTTAGAGAACCAAAGATCTCTTCCATGCCTTCATTGCCAGTCAGGAATTCAGTGCCTGTGGCATCAGCCTGGGCAGCCTCATCATCTATCTCAGAGAAAATCTTGCTGGCATCAATGGAACGCTTGGATTTCTTTGAAATCTGAATAGGCAGGGGCTGGATAACGTCACCGGGAGGTCCCTATAAGAGGAGGCAGAAGTTCACAGTGAGATGTTTGAAAGTCCAATATGTTTAACACCTCCTTTTGGTGTTACTTTTGTTTGAACTAAAATGACAATAACTGTCCCATTTTGGTTATAACTTACAGGGGGTCCTGGAGGCCCTTGTACACCTTTCTCTCCTTTGGGTCCAGCTCCACCCTATATTATCACAACAAGAGTTTTAGAATGACATGATACCATATATCATAACTTACAATAGCTGTTGAACATTTCTCTTGTAGTCATTACTCACGCTGGCTCCCTTTGCTCCTTTAACACCCCGTGGGCCCTGTAAAACACCAAAACAGAGTTTTTTGATGTGACCTGTAAAACTGCAAATATGGCAGAACACCCTGCGATACCAGTACCTCATGTGCTTTATAGTATATACTAACAACGCATAGACACAATGCAGCAAATATATACTCACAGGCAAACCAGCGGGACCAGCAGGGCCTAGAGGACCAGCCCCACCAGGCATTCCCTAGAGAGCACAACACATTAATTACATCTTTGCACACTCTGTGAAATGTACATATAGAGTGAAAGTTATGTTTGCAGTTGACAAAAGAGTAAAAAAGTTGAGTTGGTGTTTTTTTCATGCATTTAAAAGATTTGGACAACTAGCTGGACTGGTAAACTAGACTTACAGTTTCTCCTTTAGGCCCGTTTGATCCCTGAGGGCCAGGCAGTCCCCGGTCTCCCTTTTCTCCCTGCTCTCCTGGTGGCCCAATCAGACCAATCAAACCTGGGTGTCCCTTTTCACCCTTAGCACCAGGGTCGCCACGCAGACCAGGCAAACCTGGGGGACCCTAAGAAAGAAGGGGGAAGGGACAGTGCATAATTAAGTAAATTTGACTGAATTTGATATTGATGTTTTAAATTACACAATATACAATCCCAATTATTATGTAATTTCCAATTCATAAAGATTTACAATGGGTCCTGGAGGTCCTTTCTCGCCGGCAGGGCCAGGAGCACCTTGCTCTCCCTGAGAGAAATCAAAAATCAAATCTGATTAGATACAAAATAAGACAAACACTGCACTCTATCACTCTATTATCTATCAATACTACTAAGAGCTATGTAAATCACTTTGGCTCAGAAAAGGTGATGCAAGTACAACACTGATATTTTCCACGTTCCATCAGATGGAGAACTTCATGTTTGAACTTCACAAAAATCTAAAAAGACAAAATAAGGAAAACGCAGACAAGAAGTTGACTGTGAACGTACCACTGATCCTGGTAGCCCTCTCAGGCCTTCTGTTCCTGGTTTTCCAGGAGGACCCTGTTGCCCCACAGGGCCAGTCTTTCCTGGAGGCCCAGCAGCTCCTGCAGCACCCTAAGAAAAACATATCAGACTGAGAGGGAATCTATAACTCCAAGACAAACCAAATTGGTGGTATTTAAGGCCAATGTCTTTTCATTTTCATGGCTCTACATGTATGACCTATAGTTGATATATAGATCACACAGCCTGGCTAAGAGTGGATGGAAATGGCATTACAATGGCAAGGGGAGGATGCACCTCTCCAGCAACTCCTAGCTCAGTGTCTTGAACACTTACAAAAAAGAGCTGTGGACTCTGTTAGATGGCACCATTAACACCATTTTTGTTTTGTTGGTGTCAAAAAGCATCCTTACCTTACTTCCTTTCTCTCCTTCACGACCTTCAGCTCCTCTTGAACCTGGAGGACCCTGAAAAAGAGTTTAGATTTGTTTTAAATAAAGAATTTAAAATGAATCTTGTTTTAAGATCAAATTATATTAAAAAAGCCCATATTCAATTATTTGAAATAAATTATTTTGTATATACTTTTAGCAAAATTATGTGGAAAAAGTCCTCTATGTAAGATCATTGAGTGGCAGATATGCTTTCATATGTTAATAGATTGATTGTGAAGATGTTTAATCTTACTCTCTTTCCAGGAGGCCCAGGAGGTCCATTTTCTCCAGATGGTCCAGGAGAGCCCTGAAATGAGTGTCAGTAGTCTTCCAGTTAATTTCAAATGCACAATGTATTGTTATGTATTGTTACGTGAATTAATAACACAGTAAATGACCAGGCTTAGAATTTTCCCAAATGTGGGTTTTTTCATCCTTGACTTGGTTTGGTATGATCATATAGCAAGTGGTAAGTTCTTTTGAAAAACAACAGTGATGTGAAAATGAATATGACTGCCCATCATGCTTTATTTCACTTTTTACACAATATAGTGGAAACTAACTGTATACTCTCTTGTGTCAAAAGACTTTTGTGACAAAAAAGAATGCCACTCACAGCCTCTCCTTGTTCACCATCCTCTCCTCTCTCTCCTTTTGCCCCATCTTGGCCCTTATAAAATACACAATATGAGAAAGTTCAGGATTAGCTGTATGTGTAGTAAATATATCATATCAGTATGGGTAATGCATATCAGTAAGAATACTGCATATTAGATCAGTAAGGAAAATGCATATCTGATCAGTAAGGATGGCATAAATCAGATCACTAAGGACTATGCATTGGAAAAAACAAAACCATGTAAAACATTTTCCTAATTTTGACACAACAATAAAAGAAATAAAAGAATTTAACATATTTTTCAGTAATGAAATGCAACATGTAATATGTGCTTCACTGCAGAACAAAGTATGCACTTACTCTAGGTCCAACTTCTCCAGGAGGGCCAGGATCACCAGGAAAACCAACAGGGCCCTTAAAGAGACAAACATTCCAAAGATAAATCTCAACAGAATCACAACCAAACTTATTCTTGTATTTTTAACTTTTTAACACGTACAGGGTTTCCTTTAGGACCATCATCTCCAGGGGGTCCCTTTCCACCAGCAGGACCAGGAGTGCCTGGTTGTCCAGCTTCACCCTTCTCACCACGTTCTCCTCTTGGGCCCTGCAATAAGTGTCAATCAATCAGCATGTGAAAAATAGTCAGTAGCATTACTGTAGGTGTAGGCAAGCAGTGGACAAAAAGGCTCAAAATATGATGAAAGTATGCTTAATTCCCACCTTCTTTCCTGGTTCTCCACCTATTCCGGGTGGTCCGGTTTCTCCAGGTTCACCCTGTCAGTACATGTTGAAGGTCAGCAAAACCTCTGAGCAAGGCATTCATCCTACCACACATGTTACATAAACACTGCACAAAAAAGCGCTGCTGCTATATTCACCTTCTCTCCAGGGGAACCTGGGTTTCCTAAACCGCCAGGAGGACCTTGAGGACCCTGGTAAAGACAGTATGTGTTGTGTAAGTGTCAGTGATGCTCTTTATAAACAGTGATATATAACAATTATATCAGAGTGTTAAAATCTGAGATAACTTACATCAGCTCCATTAGGACCAGCTGGACCACGTGGTCCAGGGGGACCAGGAGGACCCTAACAAGTGAAACACATTAGAACATATCATAAATGAATATTATCTACTGATCTTTTTGATTTGAACAAACCAAATATCAAAAGGAAGGCTCACCAGAGGTCCGACATCACCAGTCTCACCCTTCTCCCCAGCAGGACCTGGCAATCCCTAGTGGTAAAAAGTATACAGATCATACCATAGTTCCGTCTAAAAATATTCACTGCTAAATGTTTTGTCTTTTGATTTAATACCTGTAGCCCAATGGGGCCTGGTGGTCCAGGGAATCCCCTGGTTCCTTCATCTCCTTTGGCACCGAATGGACCCTGCTGACCCCTGGCACCTGTTTCACCATCAGCACCCTGACAAAGGGACAAAGCAATGCAGGCTTGATCTCAACAGAAAACATTTGTAAAAGTGCATTAAAAATTGTAAAAAGTGCATTTTTTTTAAACGTTTGAACATTAATTGGATATATTTTATGCTTACAGGTGGACCGGGCTGTCCTACAGGACCCATCGACCCAGGTGGACCAGGAGGACCCTGTCAATCAACAATTATGCCATTACAATATGAAATAATAATACATTTTTTACAATGTCATGTGGAAAATCTGTACACTATTTTGTTCTATTACAATATATGAACTTATTATCATTGTACACATTCACTCACTTGCTCTCCTTTGGCTCCCTTTGCTCCCTTTTGCCCATGTTCACCAACTTCACCCTGTTAACAGGTAAATTACACAGTTATTTAACCTTCAGTAGAAACAGACACTGGATGTTTTCGGTTCAAGAATTTAGGTGAACAGATCATGAACCTTGTCACCATCCTCTCCTGGAACACCTAGAGGTCCAGCAGGGCCTGGGAGACCAACTGGGCCTTGGATGCCATCACGACCAGCTGGACCAATTGGGCCTTTCTCTCCCTGTTGAGAGAATGACAGAATATATTGTCACTGGCTCATAAATATAGATACTTTCAGTACTGGAAATTCAGAGTATAGTAAAACGGAGGCTACAACTTACAGGTACTCCTTTTTCTCCTGCAGTTCCAGGAGGTCCCTGAGGTCCAGGTCTTCCAGGAGGACCAATAGGGCCTGCTGTGCCTGCTGGGCCTCTCTCACCTGGTGATCCCTATATAGCAATTTCGTTTCAATGGTTAAAAGAGAAACTGTGTAATGCATCTAATTACTTTAAATAATCAATACTTACATTGTGCTTTTTGAAATACAATACTAAACAGAAAAACTTACAGCTGGTCCAGGAGGTCCGGCAGGACCTTCACTTCCTTTCAGCCCACCTCCACCCTATAGAGAGCACAAACAAGTTGTAAAAATACACACCAGTATTAATTCTAAAGGTTCTTATAGTTTAACGTCATAGCTTCTGCACAGTTGAACCTGCACCATATGAAATTCCTATTGTTAGTTCTTAAGCTCTCTTATTCATTTTTTGATTAATTTACTTACTGGTGTTCCTGGGAGTCCTCTCTCTCCAGGGAAGCCTCTCAGTCCAGGAGGTCCATCTTTGCCAGGACCACCCGGAGGACCAGGGTCTCCTTTAGTTCCTTCTTTACCTGAAGGGCCAGAAAGGCCTTGTTCGCCTGGTGGTCCAGGAGGTCCAGGGTGGCCACGCTCACCCATTGGGCCAGTCTCACCTGAAGGACCCTTAATCAGAAAACAAAATTGATTAACTAAAGGGGTGTGGTTTACGGTACTGTGTGGCTTCACCACCTGTTCCCGCAGTTTCTGTTTGTGGCTTTAATTGTTTAACATGACTTACATGACTTAAAAACATAAAATAGCTTCCCCTGGGTAATGATTCTGATTCACAAAGCTCTTCAAGCTTTGATTAGAATACTGAAAATACGGTCAAAGTATTATTAAATGGGTGGCAAATTAGAGGAAAAACTATGTAAAGGTGCTGGGTATCCTCAGATTGCCAGAGCTTCAAGTAACCTTGACACAGACAACTCAGGAACCCTACTGAATAAACAGAACACTGTATTTCCAAAACATTAATGGAATTATTTTCTAAATGGGTAATTATTTTATATTGATAACTATGAGGCTATATTAAAGGATCTTAATTCTTAGTTCTTCCAGACCCTCTATGGACCACCTGAACTCCCACCATGTCATCCCACCATTTCAATCAGGACATGATCAGTCAGATAAAGTTTGTATTGATTTGAAAGGTCTCTGCCATGTAAGTACACCAGTGATGATAATTGCTTAATTGCATTAATTCTGACATGCAGTACATCAGTCTGGAAGCACATACACTTCAGCAAAACCCTGGAAGTAGAACCAGGATAAACACATCATCACTTGCTATTACCAAGAACAAGACTGATGTAGTGACATCATTATTTTATGACCGAACAACAACCAAATGTGGGATTTGGATACATATAGAATGAATGTTGTTATATGGTCTGGGTTACTTCCAGCGCCTCTGTCCTGCTTGGTTAAATTTTCCTTGCTCTTGACATTTCACCATTTCAGCAATACTGTTTGTAACAGAATACTTGCTTGTTATTTAGTCAGATATTTCCTTCTTCTTCTTATTATTATTACAAATAGAATTACAGAAGGATAGTATCAATGTTATTTATTAATTTTGCTTAAACATGCTGTTGTGTGGGATAATGTATTTGATAGTAACAAATAAATTAAAGAAACTAAAGAAAAACTAAAGATAAACTTTACCTGAGGTCCAACAACTCCAGGTGGCCCAGGAGGCCCAGCCTTGCCTTGGAATCCCTAATAGAAAAAAAGAAAGAAAATCAACATACAGACTAACACTGACTCCTAAGGATCTGCTCGTAAGACTATTTACTGTGTTGACAAACAAAAATAATAAATTCCAAAACTAATAAACATAATAATAATGTTCTCCTTAACCTGCCTGTCAGTAGGCATACTATTAGAAAGCGTTTCTGCATGATCTTTTTGCAGCTCTAGTGAATCAGCAATAGAACAGAATATTGTGCAAGATGTCAGACATTTGAAATTTCACAAATATACTCACAACTTCGCCTCTCTGTCCAGGGTGTCCAGGCAGTCCATCTTTCCCTGGAGGTCCCTTTAAAGACAAGAAGTCAAATTTGATTAAAAAAAGCACAAAAGAGAAAAGAATGTTATATTTAAGTTAATTATGTTCTATTATTAGTTGAGTGAGATTAAATTCTCATACTGGAGGTCCCTTTGGCCCTGGGAATCCATTTGGTCCTTGAGGTCCAGTTAATCCCTGAAACAATAAGTAAATCAGATGTCAAAGTGAGTATTACTGTATTTGATGCGCACAGAATAGTTAGTGGGAGATTTGTTCAACTACTTAGTAATGTAGAAAATAATATTGCTGCTTTGATTAAAAAAATATATTATTATTATAGTATTATCTTGACCAAAGAGAAAAATCTATAACATTCAAGGCAGACTTACCCTTTCCCCTGGTGGTCCAGGAGGGCCATCACTACCTGATGAACCCTAAGTCATAAAATAATGAATGTTAAACATGTAAGCCAAATACTTTTGCAGTATTTACAAAACATTCTGATAGAAGTGATATTCACCTTAGCACCTGGTTTTCCTGTAGCCCCACGTGGGCCTCTCTGTCCTCTGGGCCCCTAAAAAGACAGAAAGTTGAGTCAGTTATTGTAGATGTAATTAAGATTTGTTTTCATTTGAATTCAATTTTCCTAGAATCATGAGACCATAAACACATTTACAGAATATAAGAGAAGAGAAGAGAAGAGACGAGAAGAGAAGAGAAGAGAAGAGAAGAGAAGAGAAGAGAAGAGAAGAGAAGAGAAGAGACTAAATTAAAACTAGATCATACTGTTGGTCCCCTTTGCCCTCGTGGTCCAGTCTTCCCTATGAGACCCTGTCAGAAGAAAACAATATTTTGAATGTTGGGTTCAAAGCACAAAAACACATTTAGTAACAAATAACAAATAAATGGTGAATTGATTGACTGCTAGGCTGAAAGGATTTCCAGGGTGAAATTACAGCTGTGCCACAAGTTTTCTTCAACATGTGGTGTTGATACTAAAGTTGCTTTTACTCCCAGTGGGCAAACAGTGTTTTCATAGGATGTAAGCCCTGAAAGCTCTTGCAAAGAGATGCTTAAACTGGTCATTATTTGTGGAGGTTGAGTTAAATGTAGTAAATTCTGTTATCCCTAAACAAAACAGGGACAGTACAATACAAATTTAGCATCTGTTTAGAAAACTTACCCTTGCACCCTTCTCTCCATTTGTGCCAGGGAATCCTGGGAAACCTAGTGAGCCCTGAAAAATCAGAAAAGGCCACAAACGTATTATAAAAGTAACTTTCTTTGTGACTTTGCAACAGATAAATTATTCAGATGACAGATGTAGTTTACCTTAGGCCCTTGCCTTCCTGGATAGCCAGGCAGTCCAGGTACTCCAAGTTTTCCCTAAAATGGCACATTTAAAAAAAATATTCTTTAATTATTCAGTGTGTGTGTTTGGCATTAATTAACAAATGCAACACAGTTTTCACAATTACACTGATATACACAATTGGACAAATGGACTATTATTATAGTTATTACTACTATTACTTTATTAAACAAAGGTCCACACGAGTAGTGTACTGCATGGGTCCAAATCCTAGTTTAACATACTCTGTTAAATTTACCTTATCTCCAACCAGGCCAATAGGTCCAATCTCACCAGGAGGACCAACACGACCTTTAGGGCCCTCAGGACCATCCTCTCCTCTGGGACCGGGCACACCTAATTCTCCCTGTAAATATAGTATAATATAATAGTTATATAATCTATATCTAGGTACTAAACACTATATACACATGTATGTATGTATGTATGTAGTTTAATCTATTATTATTTAATTATGCACACTGTGGAACTCTTACCCTCTCTCCCTTTGATCCAAAGTCTCCTTTGATTCCAGGGAAACCATCCTCTCCCTAATGGAAAGGCATATTGTTAGTTCATACAACAGTGTAAAAGGTTTTGATCCTGAACCCCATGGTCCCAACACAAAAAAATATTACTTAACGCACACAAATATACCACACAAAAACAATAAAACAAGACTTATGAATGTGCTCACCTTCTCTCCTTTATGACCCTTTAGTCCACGGATACCTTGAACTCCCTGGAAACATTACAGAATTCTTTGTGATATATATGAACACACATTCAGTTAAACATTACAGTATCTGTCCCACAAAGCTGAGCTTGCATTAACTAAAGTGACTGTATGTCAGTGTCACTGTAAAAAAGGAACTTATTTTAGCATAGAACAAATAATGGCTTTGATAGTCAGAGCTAGTAACTGGGTGCATGGATTGAGCAAAGATTCAACCTACTTTCTTTCCAGACAACAATCTGACACTTAGCACATGGCTCCACTCTGCTTGGTCAAAAGTAGAGTATATTTCCAAAACCACAGTATATTCAGACAAATTAGTGTCGGGTTAGGGTTGAGATTAGGGTTAGGGTTAGTGTCTGGTATAGGGGTATTAATACCCTGGGCTGAAAAGCAGTGGAACTGCATTCTCTGAACACACTTGGGATGAACCATTTGTCACATGAGCCATTTGTGATCCAGTGCTAACTACACATCATTTGGTATAACTAATGCTCATGTGGATGAATGCAACTACATCACAGCAATAATCCAGTGTAAAACAATCCGAGAGACGTATCGGCTTTTACTGCAGCAAAGGGGAGACAATCTTCCTCAATTAATTACCCTCAATTTCAGAAAACAAACAAACAAACACTAAGCAGCAGTTCTCACAACATCTATAGGACATCTATAGGACATTTAGTATGTCTAGGATATGTACAACTTCAGACTGCTTAAAGTCAACAGTTGTGTTGAGCTGAAAATAAACAAAGCTGACAAACATCAGTAGAGTGTGATGTGCCCTTTCCAACAAGCTAGGATCACATTGCTTTCAGAAATACAAATATCAGAATCTTACAAATTTCTGTCTGAGGTGAAGTTTGAAGTGCTGTAACTCTACAGACTCATTGGGAATAATCTTTAAAGGTACTCTTCTCAAACCTGGAGAAAACATTAAGTGAAATTTGAAGCAATTTGATCGCAGAGAAATTTTTAGAACAAAGCCATTCTCCACAGGTCAGTAGAACCTATTTTCAACGCGTCTTTACATTGCTAGCCTAAGCAACCATATATACAAAATTACCAGGCACTTCACCCATTGCCTCTGAGGCATCCATGTTGTTACTGTCAATCATACCATCATTTAGTAGTTGCCATCAAGCAGATCAGTAAACTCAACTAGTGGTGAAAAGTCTCTGCAATCCCTAGTAGCCACCCCTTTTTGTAGTTTCTAGGTTTGGCTATTCCAGTTACATCTCTTGCTAACGTGTTTTTAGGATCATGCGTACAGACATGCAATCTCCATAAACACTGGCAGCAAAATGGGTCACATTACGGCTCACTGACTTTCAAACAGGCACTATAAAGAGGCCACACGCACAAAAAGTCAGCTGTCCTGATAAACATATCCCTAGTCAGTTGTATGCACTGTTACAAGTGGAAAAGTGAAAATGTGTAGGAGCAAGAATAGCGATTAGCATGATGCACTACCCAACACAAAACAGCATCTAAGCTATTTTATCAGCAGTAATGTTAAGTGGTTGGTCACACTAACACCCAAAACAGGGATGCAAAGTGGTGCATACCGAACAGCTTCTTAGAAAGATTAATCAGTCTAACAGAATAACTGGCAGCTAAAACAGAGAAAGCTACTTGGCTGAATATATAGTGCCCACAGTGAAGCTTGGTTGAGTAGAACTCTTTAAAGGGATTACAGTATACATTAATCGCATCCAATGTGATATAGGCCCAAGCTTAATGCCTGGGCTCACTATTAACCATGTGCCAGCCTCTTCATCTACACCCACTATCACTAAACATTAATCAAAAACAGAGAGGTTGTCATACCTTAATTCCGCGAGGACCAGGATAACCAATAGAACCCTGAGGGCCGCTTGGCCCCTGTAAAAGAAAGTGGGGAAAAATCGATATAAAAACAACATAAATTATGAGAAGAATACATACTAAACTGGGTTTATTTAACTTATGAATGGAATTCCTGAGCAGATAACATGGCTGGCTGGTCTACTATGTGTATAGGGATGACCAATCAGTGTATTAGATGCTAGGTTTACATGGGGATACTTCCATTTAGGGTACATGCCATTTAAGACATGTTATTCCAGTGATTTGTGGTAGGACATTGTAGACTTTATATTAATATATCTGGTACTTCCATATATTAACACTGTATGCTTTACAGAGACCCCAAAATGTCCACATGATCACCCCATAATGACATCATTGCTAAATTAGCTAAAGTGTTCTCTGCATGACCTCTATTATTCCCCATAATATCATAATGTTGTCTAAAGATCTCAGACGCAAACAAATACATAAAACTGGAATACTTAAAAATAACGTCTTACTGTACAGTGGTAGAGTTAAGATACATATATGAGAGGACTGTTAATCTGAACATGGTTTTTATGAGATTTAGATGTACTTATGTGACAGATAAAGTCAAAATGGTCATAAAAGAAAGTCGCACAACCTTTTTGATGCTAGTGCTAAGATTGTTTGCTGGAACAGCATGGTGCAACCTAAGAAATCACTGTGTCTCATAGTTATGTTAACGTTTGTAATATGATATCACCTTTCTCAAGATTTGCATCACAACTCTAAAGACATTTTGCATAAAATAATTCAAATTCAAAAAGACATAAACTTTATATGGATATTGTAAAAGCAAAACATTTCCCAGTTTTCTACTGTATTTCACCAACAATTAGCAGCTTTTTAATTTAATCTTTTGCAGCAAGTAATACTCTTTCAAGCATGGATTTAAATTAATTATTAAAGATGAGATATTTCCATATTTTCAGGGAGCTGCTGGTAGTGTTATATTTAAACAATGCTAGTCTAACAAAAGTTAACATTTGTAACACAACACCAACATACTGTTTTAATAAATAAATTAAAAGTCATCAAGTGTGCAAACCTGATTTCCTTTAGTTCCTGAGGGGCCTTCTTTTCCTGGGTGACCCTGGAAGAAAAGTAAATTAGAACAGTTAAAACATGTTTTATTTTTCAATAGTCGCTCAGATATGAATTAATCATTGTTTAGCAGTGTTAGTAGGGGTGGGTGATATGGCAACACACTTTCAAGTGTTACAACATTAATTATTATAACAGCTGCAATGCTCCACTAGAGTCCCATGAAAACTGAGTGAAATGATTTTAATGATTTTATATGTTTCTTATGCTGTGCTGTGCTAAAACTAACTATGCTGTTTTAATAAAACTATAAATGTTTAATTCTTTACATCCTTATAATACCCACCCTATGCCCAGAATAGCTCTTTGTGATGGCATTTAACCCAGCAACACATTGACATATCGCCCATCCTAAAGTAAAGGTTTAGGTGAAAATAGCCGATTTTTGAAAGAACTAATGAAAAGAAGCCTTACAGGTGGACCGTCAGCTCCTGGCATCCCTGGCAGACCTGGTTTACCAGTGGGTCCCTGAGAAAACAAAAGAATCAGTCAAAATTGGCCTGAGCACATCAGAGTAAGCAGTAGCCAGCAATGCCACATCTGGTTTTACATGTCTCAGAGAAAACATTGATTATATACACCCTGCCAAGACTATAGCCAGACAGGTAAGGACAAAAACCAGGAGTTTAAAACTGACCACAACAAAATTAAGGTGGAAAGAAATGGTTAATGGAATCTTAAGGAAACAACCACAATCGTGAGTAGTCATCTGTAGGCAACTGTATTCAGTGTTTCTTTCTCTTTTTTGTCATTCACAAGTTTTTAGGATGATAGCTGCATGCCACAGCACCTGCTCTCATGGTAACAAGCTGATTTTAATCAGAAAAAGTATAAAAGAACTAAATATCACCTTCTCTCCTGGAGGACCAATAGCACCCTGAGGGCCAGGCATTCCCTGTAACAGAGAAAAATGGTACATTTTAAAAACACTGGTACAATAAAGCCGCTCTAGGAGCTCTATTTGTTAAACCTATTGCTAGCTTTACTCATGTCTCATAGTCACCTGTGTTCCTGGCCCCCCCTGCTGGCCTGGGGGACCTGGCTCTCCTTGGGGTCCCTATGAAACATAAACCAACAAGACTAAAGTGTTAGGATTTTAGAACATTAATTAGTACAAATGTTCATCATTATTTTAGTGCCAAAGCAAATCAGGAAAATCATCAACTCAAACGTACTAACCAAGTTTCCTTTTGGACCAGGAGGACCATCACTTCCACGAACTCCCTAGATGGACACAAAAAAACAGAGAAATCTTTAAATAAATGTATATAAGGATCATTTTTGGAAAGGAATATTAAATTAGCATGATTTGTAAAATAACAGTATAAAACAGTATATAAGCATTAATACTTTAGGATCAAAAAGAAAGTCAGTGTCTTATATTTAAGTTGATTTCTAAACCCATAGTTCCTCACAGCCCTTCTAATTGATGAATTCAGCTACTTACAAAGTTATATACAAATGACGGACACAGGTGTACAGCTGCACACAGATACTGAATGGCACACTCTGGAGCGGCCACACATAAGCCTAAGATTAATATACCAAATGACAAGCACAGACTAGAGAGGTATAAAAGCTGAAGTTTTGATGTCTGCAATGTAAATGCTGTAGGGGATTTTTACAGCTTATATGTGGAAATATAGAAAAGACAGGAGAGCCCATTTTACTTCTAGGCTCTCCAGTCCTTCCTATATTTCCATATATAAGCATGTATAATTTAGCTCTAGTAAAATTAAAAATCTGTCATTTTATTATTAATCAATAAAAACATAACATAAAACAATTTGTTCATTTATACCAAGGGTAATGTCAACAAGTTTGTTACTGACCCAGGCTTAAATTAGTAACATTATTAATAATTAACATTATTTAATCAGTTTAAGGAAAATTAAAGAGAATTTACTTTAACACAATCTTAAGGATACGTGAGAAATATAATTTTTTGCTTTCAGAAATTCCAAATATTTTATAGAGTAAGTATATTAATTAACTCAAGAATTAATTGAAATGATCAAGTATAGTTGCAGAGAGCTGGGAGAGCTGCTATGTGCTTTAAATACTTTACTATTTAAAATTTACATACAAATGTGTAATATTAGTTTGGGAAAAAATGGCACCCCATTCATGGGATCACAAAATTCTGTGTTAATTCTGTGTTAATTCTGTGTTAATCCATTGATTCTGAATATTTTGAATGAGGACTTTCTCATTGGCTCTGGAACCGGTTAACAGGCTCTGTGCTGGGCAGTTTGGCAACATTTGAATAACATTCACACACAGCATTCCTTTCCCTATCTTTCCTGAAGGAATGTATGTTCAAGCCAGAGCTGAATTCACCACTGCTAGCTTGCTAAGTTAGCTTAGATAACATGGGAGTGCTATAAGAAAATCACTTTTTTTTTATAGAAGACTTTTATAACATTTATAAATAAAAATCATCTTAATACTTAATACTTACCGGAGGGCCAGCTATTCCAGTTGGACCTTTAGGCCCCAGCAAACCACGAGGTCCCTATTTAAATAAAATAAAATATTTTTTTTCTTGACATGTTCACACAACATGATAAAACATAAGTGCAGCAGCTATGTGGTAGCTGTGATTTCATTGACTCCCTCTAATTAGACTTTTATAATAAGTGAAAATTATTTTTTTTTTTTACAGAAAAGGTCCTGGAGGGCCATGGCTGTGTAGAGTTAGTGCTCAACCTCATTTCATCCACCTCACATACACACTGTAGACATTCTTAATACACATAATAGGTGATGGCTGGTTCTGAAGGTGTACTAATCAAGCACACAGTAAATTCTGAAATATATTTGGTGAAATAGATGCATCAGACTGTCATGCTGCTGGAGATGAATGGTAAGATTCCTGGATGCCACTTCAGCTGCGGGAGGAAGTACATCCTTTCCTAAACTTCCTTGGGGAACAG
This sequence comes from Prochilodus magdalenae, assembly GCA_024036415.1. NCBI lineage: Eukaryota > Metazoa > Chordata > Actinopteri > Characiformes > Prochilodontidae > Prochilodus > Prochilodus magdalenae. Next base: position 85,672 of record JAMWET010004382.1, read on the forward strand.
AATATGCTGATATCTTACTTTAGTAACCCAGTGATTGTTGTTCCCAGTAATCTCAAAAAACATCCATCACAGTTTTGTTGAAGATCTTGAGTACTAGAAGGAGTACGAGGCTTCCCCTGAAGTCTACCATCATGCCCTGTTTCAAACATAGGCAACTCTAAGTTGTTGTGACCACACCCGAAAGGACCAGATGTTCAACCACCCATCTGAAGACCTGTTGCTTTAAGCAGATTTTGATGAGACCAATGATTCCAGTGCCATTTAAACACTGCATGATTTTGACAGATGAAGGTGCAGTCATTTGTCTAACTGGGACAGAGCGGTGTAAAGAGCACACATCTTTAGGGTCTCAGTTCTGACTGATCAGTGTCTGTTAAAGTGTTTTCTGCCACACTTGCTAGTCCTTGCCTGAGAGGAAATTTGTGAGCCACTGGCAGATGGGGGAAGGGCCACAGACCTTGTAAAGGTTTGTTGTATAGCAGCTCTGGATGATTCTGTATTTGGAAGCCAAGTGCCATGTTTGTGTTATGGTTTGTACAGAGTGTGAATTAGCGCAGAAGAGATGTGTGATCCAGGGCAGGTTTTAAAATCCGCACTGGTATGTATTCCTAATGATTTGCTAACTGTATGCAGCTGGCTTCTTGTAGCTGGTAAGGACAAGTGGAAGTGTATCCTGTGATACAATTAATCTTTTTTTCCTTAATAATTCTTTTTACCATCTAGATCAACAGCATACAGTTCAAGCATTAGTGCACAAGGCATGGGCATGCACATCTGTGAAGCTTCAATAATGCTGAATGATATATGTCTGTTTTGGAGCAACACATCACTGTCATCCAGACGTCTTTTTCAGATAAGGTCTTGACAATAAACCACATTCTGCATGTATTCCAACACCATGGATTTGTGGTAAAATAATTTGGGTGCTTAACTGACTGCTCTACTGATTAAAATGTCCAAAAAGCTGCACGAGGATGCGTTATCAGGAGTGCTGCCTGTTGTAAACCTTTGTATATGTATTTCCATGAAATGCAAACCAAAACAGGTAAGAGAGCACTAAACCAACGATGCCATCCATAGCCACGTCATTCACGAGTTTTAACAAGAGAAAACCTACATCTCTGCAGGACAGTGGCCCACCAGCACCTGATTCTGGTACATCTGTGAGTGACTCTGAGCCAATTACGTACATTGTAGCATATGATGTATGACAAACTTTGCTACTCACTGGTTCACCTGGGAGTCCTCTGGGTCCAACATCTCCGTCATCTCCCTGGAGAAGAAAATGAAGGCTGACTAAATTTTATTCTATACAACATGGGTCTACAACAGAATTAATGAAATGATGTTATTTTAACAGGGCTGAAAGGTTTTGTGCTACTAACTCTCTCTCCATCCTCTCCAGGGGGTCCTGGCGGTCCCATTGCTCCACTGTCACCCTAAAGATCAAAGGCAAATATTAACTACAATGACCCAATACATTAGAACACAAGGTTAAATAGCCCACCTACAATATACAGACAATCATAGATAAGTAGATATTTTTGTTTGGTATGCCCACACCTTACTTACAAATATGTTTCTTCATAGTAAATCTTAAATCGTTTAAGCTTAACAGAACAATGACAAAAAAAATCCTATTTAATGAGACACTGTAGTATTCTGAAATGGGTCTTATAGCTATTGTAAGCATCAGTTGCTGAATAAATGTAGACTGAAAATGTGTGGATTAATTTGTTATTAGGATATAAGATTCTATGTCTTTATTTGTCTTTCATCATCATGGTCTTTGAGTAACTCCTCCTTAGGGAAAATGTTACAGACATTTACAGGTTGCAGGTTCTCTAATAAATAAATAAATTACTACAATGATTTAATCACTGGGGCACCTCAACCACCTTCAGTGCCAATTAGTTTGGTTTCAGTAGTTTCATAGAAACCCTAGACATGTGTCCTGCATCTATAGCTGTGATACCCTGTGGTAGATTTAAGAACCCAGTGAAAACAAAATTCACTTTCTGACAATTATGCATGTTGAACTAAAGACTGCAGCACTCACTCTGTGACCTTTGTCTCCAGGCAGTCCAGGCAACCCATCAAAACCCCGGTCACCCTAAGACACACAGATAAAAACAGGGAGGAACATTTGATTTAATTATATTTACAGTTGGACACATTTAAAACCAGTCAACCAGCCCACCGTCACCAAAATAAGAGACTCAGAGACTAACCTTAATTCCAGTTTCTCCTGGCATTCCTCGAGCACCATCAGCACCAGCACGGCCCTTTAAGAATCAAAAGCATTAATAAAAACCCAGACATACAGTTCTATAGTTTAAAATAAATTACAGAACTCTATTAAAGAGATAGATAAATGAATTGTCCCAAATATGATTACTCACTCTTCTCCCAGGTTTGCCAGGAGGACCAAACAATCCTTGAGGTCCTCTGGGACCCTGCAGAATAAATGAAGTCCTAAAGGTATAAGGGTGAGGTAGCTCTACATATTTTCTTTCTTTGCTTTAAAGACTGAATGTCTCCAGACAAAAAGAGATTAGCATGATACACTCATGCTACATATAAATACAAATACACTCTAACCTGGGGACCAGGGTCTCCGCTCTCTCCCTTCAAACCAGGACTTCCAGGTGAGCCCTAATAAAAACATTAACTTTGGTTATGTGCATTGTAGTGGATCTAACACTGCGTACCTACTGCGTAACACTGCAGGTTGTTGCCTTCATTAATTTGGTAACAAGCAAAAAGAGATTCAAATAACTTTTCTTACCAGGGGTCCAGGCCGACCAGTAAAACCCATAGGCCCAGATGGGCCCTTCAGAGCCATCTACGAAGAAAAATAAGACAGGCACTTAGCCAAGAGATTGGGTTTAAAAAAGGTACCTGTTATTTAAGCAATTATTCCAAATCTAGATATTGTGTAATTAGCAGGTAAGTAGAATTAGTCAGCTAATACGTATTTAGAAGGTGAGCCCAAGGTGAGAAGAACTTGGCAGCAAGTATTTAATTAGATGGTGAGTGGAAGTGGGTGATATGGCATACATGAATGACTTCCCAATTTCTACATAAGAATGAACTAGTTCTGCCATCTACAAATTTTTCTTGTTTCTTAAAGAGATATTTTTGACTTATTTAAGTAGTCACTTCCTCTCAACTCACACCAGGACACCCTTCTCACCCTTTCTCAGTGGAGGGAATTTCATCATTTAAAACCATTTATCTAGGTAATCAGTGTGTGTTCTTCCTGTCCGAACACCATACAGCATTAGAATAATGCAACGATTTAATGCTGTAAACTGCAGCAAAACATTTTTATTTATAAATATGGATCTTTTATTATATTATATTATATTATATTATATTATATTATATTATATTATATTATATTATATTATATTATATTATATTATATGTGTCCTATCTGCTTAAAAATAGACTTCCTGTGTGCAAAAACAGCCAATGATTTTTTTTTTGCACTATACTGTCTATATAGACAGTGGCCACTGTATTAGGTACCTTGTAACTACCTTAATTGTTCATTTTATCAGGTCAGCTTAGGTCAGCTCAGGTTGTAGTCACTTTCTCTGAATAAAGTGTTGATCCCCCACACCTCCACAGGACCCCCACAGAACAACCAGTAAGCAAGTATTATTTGGGTTTTTAATTTTCAGCACTCCAGTGACACTCACATGGTGGTGAGGTGTTAGTGTATGCTGTGAGTGGATCAGACACAGCAGCACTGCTGGAGTAGCTTTCATCAGGGGATATTTTCTGCCCATAGGACACTGATGGCTGGGTATTTTTGGGTTGGTATCCTAATTTAAGTGAAGCTCTGACACTGAGCCTGCTAATGCCTAGCAGGAATATGAATCGGATTTGGACTTCTTGGTTCGATTTATGCTTTTCACTAAAATGGGTTCACAGAGTGACCAGGTGAGATGTGAGCAGTCATGTAGCTGACAGTCAGTGTTGCTGCAGATAGTTATGCAAATAATACCTTCGCAGTAGTGTCCCCTCAGGGGAAGAGGGGGCTAATAAATTACATAGAGAAATCAAATGTGTAGAATCTGTAATTGTAGCGCTACAGTGCTTCTGTATGTTACGTGGACCTCGTAAATTCATATTTTTGTCATAATGGGATAGGCTTCCATCAAATGGCTGTTAGGCTGTAATGTGATAGAATCTGGGTGATAGCTTACCAATAAATATACACAATTAACTAATCACTAAGCACTTATATGTGCTACTTACCCGTGCCTGGGAGAGAATAGCCTGAGCCTGGGCCTCCTGTGCTGAGACTATGGGGCCCTTGTCCCCTCCACTTTGTCCGAATCGGAACTATGGGATGAAAACAAACATATTAGCAGACATTATTTTAAAAGGTCTTGTGTGTCTGTGTGCCCTCATTTCTGCATGTGCTTATGGTCTGCATCACTTAAATCTTTGACTCTTTGGAGCGATTGTTTAATTTGCATGGCTATAGATTTATGCTGACATCTAGTGGTGGTGTGTAAAAAAGGCATATAAACAATAAAGTGATGCTTAAAATCAGATAAAGGAAAGAGTGATGGCAGCAGAAGTAATACATACTGGAAGCATGACCGATGTTCCAGGAGGTCCAGGAACACCATTAGCTCCAGGGAGACCAGCCCTACCAGGTGGACCCTATAAAGAAGGTCAGTTGAAGGTCAAATTCAACATATTAGACAAAATTCTCACCCACATCTAAACATAGTTCTCAAAGATTTCACTATACACTTACCCTCTCTCCTGGATCACCCACAGACCCAGGAGGTCCTGAAGGCCCAGCGGGGCCAGAAAGACCCTATGGTTGAGGGATAAGGGAAAATAAGAAAAACAGAGGAATCTTTTTGTTGGCACTGTATGAGCCAAAATAGAATGAATGATTTACTGTGTACATGGTATTCAGCAGGTATAATGTACTAATGTAAGAAAGAGAAGTTAACTTCTGATAAACCTGGACTGGATTAGGAATTTAGAGGTCCCAAAAAATGTAGAGGTCTTATTAATAATGCAAGGGTGCATTCAGCTGTATAAAATTCACTTACTGCTGGTCCCTCAGGTCCTGGTGGTCCTTCGATCAACATGCCCTATGAGAACAGCAAGGCAATAAAGATGTTAATTCAATAGTTGTTTTTTATATTATTCTTGATTTGTACTGTATCGGCCTCTCAGCAAGATAGAACTGGTGTTGAGGATGAAATGTGGTGGTATCCTCTGAATGTCTGAACATATTACTGCCAAGGAAAATGAATTAATATGTGGATTTGTTTGTCATAAAATTCCCTTACACTGATGATTTGCAGGTAGTTAATTATTTCTCGTCTTGAAATGACCATAATTATCCTTCAATGACTTAAGTTCCTTTAAAGGCAACCTGAATTCCAGGAGCACCCATTCCCACTCAACAGGATCAGGAACATATGAACAGCAACTGTTAATTTGGGGTTCAAGTAGTGCTTCAAAATTCAGGATTCAGAAATGCACTTACAGGCTCAAGGACAGCAGGCTCCCCTTTCTCTCCTTTCTGGGCTCTCAGGGAAGCCTGAGGAAAACAGATATGTAACCCACAATACAGTCCAGTCAATACACGGAAAGAAATACTAGCCATCTTAGCATTTAACACATGGAGCAGTTTCATGTACACCGATTATCTAGTCTCGGACTGAACTGTAAAGTCAATGATGTTTCAGTATTGAAAGTCCCGTTTTGTTCAGGCTTAGGCTTAGTCTGTGTCTGGAAAATGGCCCACTGTGACCCGAGAGGCTAAAAAAATAAAAAGAAAGAAAAACAACACCTTTTTCACCTCTCCCTGCTTCTGTGCTTACTTACAGTCAGATAGAAAGACTCTTTCAGATATGAGAGGATTCTATCCACAAAGGTGTTTCAGTGTTCTGTTTTGTGTTCATTTTGTCCCCAGTTTTCGGCAGTGTTGGATTTCAATAATATTTTAAGCAGTGTAAATAGTGTAATATCTTGTATAAAAGAAGTTATAGGGGACACAGTAAATAAAAAAATCAAACCTTCATACAGTCCTTCTCTCCTTACAGAGAACTTTCCATATGCCAACTGAAAGTCTTACCAGGTCTAATACAAATTAAAAAATCATTTCACTTGGCTTGGTTTGTCACCTGGTCTGGCATAAAAACTCCACAACTTTCCTCACAATAATATTTTATTGTTTAGTGCACTAACAATTAAGTTGCAGGATGTTGTTTCATTGATCAGGACGATCTTGCATGATGAAAGAACCTCCTGTTTGTATTAAAGCTAATATATGCAATTATGTATTGCATATATTGCACATATACATACATACAGAACAGCTCCAAAGCAAAAATAATGTTGAATGGCTGTCCTGGAGAAAGTTGTCCATGTTCACTGATCTAGGACTGCATCCTAATATGATTCTCTATTAGGAAGCAGCAAAACCTGGTTTCAGATCAGCGCATACAGGCAACTTCTGCAACTTAAGTAAAAGGACTTCAGTCCTTTTAAACTGTGGCCTGTATGTACATCTACAGTGGAATCTTATAGTAGGACTTAAAGACTGGTCATGACGATGGGTTAAATTATTATACCTTGAATTGATGTATGTATAAAGCCATAAAGAATAGCTTAGCAAGTACATCTATGGCCAGTCTCTTCCCATTTCTGTAAGATGCCTCTTTGTACTGTACAAAGGCAAACGCTGCTTCAGCTCTCAGTTTTCAAGAGCTCGGAAGAGAGTTTGCCAGACATCACAAACTGACTTACGCCTCCCTCTTCTGTGACAGCAGACAGGACAGGGCCCATGGAACCATCTGTCTCCCCTTCGGGTATGGGTTCATTGTAATCCTTGTAGGAATAATCATACTCCTTCATTCCAAGGTCTCCTGTCACATATTCTTCATTGAAGGCCTCGTCTGGCGTCTCAGATGCCTCCTCACCACCTGCTTTGACCTTTTCTACCTCTTCACCCACTACAGGTTCTTCCACCTGGGGCATTCCGAAGGGAACATAGACAGCAGAGAAGGCAGTAGTGCAACAGGAGGATATTAAAAATAAATGGAGAAAGAAGTTGGATTAGTATGTAAAGGACAAAAGTACGTTAAAGGGAAAGAGTGAAGTGGAAATGAAAAAAGGAAGGAAGAGAAAGAGACCGAGAGAAAACAAACAATCAGAATAAGTCTTACCTGTGGATATATAGACAGTGAGAAGGACACAAACACACATTCCAATAATTAATCTAGTTAACCATGGAGAGTAGACAATCCAAGTCTCTGGTATTGCATACTTCGATCAGACTACTGTCTTCCTAAGGTGTTGTGTCTCTCTGTCCATGTCTCATGTCCTGGAGGATGTGGTCAGACTGTACCCCACCATTAAAGTAAATAGGAGCCCATAAACTTGTATACTGTGCCTCAACAAACCACAGTACATTAAACTATACATACTGTGCTGTAATAGGTCATTATTCTTACCTACACCAGGAGAACACAGAAGCACACAAGCTTATGATGACGCATTCACTTTATGGAAGAAATGTCACACCAGTTTCTACTGGAGTGTTTTCCAGGCTAAAACTGGATGCTTCTATAAAAGTTACTAAACTTCAACTTACCAGTTCCAACAGCCACTGGTCTCTAGTTTTATAACTGCATTTATTTAAATACAAACCTTATGATGACAAACCCAGCTCAACTGACTTGACATCCAATCTTTTTCTTACTTACTTAATGACTCATTAACTGAGAGGGCAATGTTTGAAAACAGCTAATAACGTGAGCTGATAAAAAGTAAATAAATTAAACTCCAAGATAACAACGCAAACTACTAACAATAGTAATGGTATTATAATAGAAATAAAATACTATGGTTTTAAATATATATATATATATATATATATATATATATATATATATATATATATATATATATATATATATATATATATATATATATATATATATATATTTAAAATCTTTTTCTTTCTCAAAACATCATCAGCAGTCCATGTAAGAATGCATGACATACGTTTTACATTCACAAGTCAAACATTCCTGGTTGACTTCTCAAGATTTGTGTGTTCTTATGTCAAGATTGTGAAAAGATGTTAAATCCAACCTCGATATAGGAACAAGTCTAAATCTTGCACAATATCAAAGTCACCAAAGAAAGTCTGATATGGTTGATGTTATGCATTCTCCTCAGATGGAGGCATAGCACCTCTCTTGGCACTAGTGGCTGCAGAATCAGGTTAATCAGAAATGATTACAGACTGTTAGGTTAATGTATTCTACATAGGCTGGTCTCACCACCATTGTAACAGATTTTCTTTTCAGCAGTCTAAAGTGCATGAGTTACCTGGCCTGTGGTTACTTCATGTCCAGTCACCTCACTCTTTGGCTGTGGGTTGGCCTCCTCCTCCTCTAAGGTGTAATAATAATCCGTCTCTGTGGGGGTGTGGTCAGCCTCAGAGTAAGCAGTATCTACATCCTGATTGGGCAGGCCAAGGAGAAGATAGGAACGAGATGGAGGTATGCAGATTTGAAGGAGAAAGACTGGTTAGTTTAAAGTAAGTTCATATTTTGATGAACTTGTTAAATGCAGAAAGGAAAGAGCCATGTTTCTTTACCAGAGAGGCAAGGTGCTTTCTGGCAAAACATAGTTGATCTAATCTCATAATTGAATTTGAGTAGGAAATAGTTTAAGCCAGAATTGAATATCTTGGCACGAACCTTTACATCATAAAGGTGTATTCAAAACGCCAAGATTTGTCTTCCCAGGCTTAACAGCTTATGGATCTAAACCGCTTAAAAATGCCACAATGCCATGCCAAGGTCTTTGCATAGTCAAGTTGCCCCTTTGTGTGAAGGACAATAGTGGGCCACAGCTTGACTTTTCAATTGGTCAAGATTAGGCATAATGGTCATCTTGGCTGCATCATAATAGACATGATCCTGTTTTGATGCTTGTACTCCATTTTGCGAGGCAGGCATTAAAAAGAACAGAAGAGCAATCATTGAGCACAGCCTCACAGAAATATAATGTAGTCAAATTAACTTAAAGACTAGCACTAAGTAAAACAATACACCAAAAACACATGTTACCAGGCGTGCATTATATCTATAATGTTAACCTTGGTAAACTTAATTTGCAAATGTCAGCAATGTATAAATGCACCAGTAGTACTTTTTGTGAAACTGCTTCACTCATATTCAGATTGAAATATGGACGAGAAAGGAGCATTTCATCAACAAGACAAAAAAGGCCCAGGAACAGAAAGACAGACAGATAGTAAGTTGGAGAGGAAGGATGTGTGTTTTCATTTATAGAACTACAGTAAGATTAATTCAAATGTGGATTCCTAGAATTACATTTATTGAAAGATTGCATGCTGACATAACTACTTTCTACAAACTAGAGTAAGGTTGCAACAGGGTGTACAGATTGGTAGTGACAGGATACTGAAGCATAAATAGACAGAAGACTGTACAGGCAGTCATGCGGTAGTGTTACAGTATATTCCGCTTTATTATATCATTTCTCATGATCATTGAGATCATTGGATATATGAAACGGTGGAGAGAGTCCAGTGAGTCAGTATCTTCCAATCTCATGTCTGGGAATGTCAACTTAAAGGTTTTACACATGCTTTTCCAGTTGCTTTTACCTGCCTCACATCACATATGAGGTAACACAAATATACAGATACAGTTAGAATTAGGATTACGCACATTGAGATTAACCAAAATTTTAGTAAACAGTCTGATTTTATGGCTTTTATGCTAAGTGTCAAATGACCATGAAAAAATATAACACTGCAGTTTTGTCTGCTCTTTGGCAGAGCTGCAGTTGTCTTATGAATGTCCAGAATAACCAGAATGTCCTGAGTTTACAAGAGCAAATAGAAAAAATAAAACACAGATTAGCAGGTTGGCACATCAAACCAAACATTTCTGTTTGTTTGTGTTTGCATGGTCAATGTGTTCTGGCTTTAACTCTCATTATGATGTAGTGGAATAAGTTTGAAGGATATAATCTCAGACAGAGGCAGCACAAACTGCCCATAGGCTAACACTCAGGCTAGCTCCAGTGTGCCATTTGTTATTTTGTGGACAGCTGCAGGTGTTTTCCTATGTGTAAAACCTAAAAGATGAAACCTAGGACTACATTCACATCATACCACAGAGTCAGAGCGATGTACACATCATAATCAATACACAGCAGGAAGACCTAAAGAGTTTCAGTACAGCACTCTCACTTTGAGATAATTTGTGAATACAGACCTTATTTCCCTACATGATGAGGCTGGAAATAAAGAGCTGGACAGCCAACATGGGCTTTTGATTTTATACCTGTTGATAACCATTGGTTGGTTTCTTCTTGGATTTTTCTGGAGCAGAGATGGTGGTACCACTGACTGCAGCCTTGTCGAAGGGCGGGAATTGTTTGGTCATTGATTTGATGTTATTGACGTCTATCAACACCTTGGGTTTCTCTGGCTTGAGAGAGACGGGGACAGGCAAAGGCACAGGGGCTGGAGCAGGTTTGGGTGCTGGAACTGGTGTTGGTTTCTTGGATAAGGGTTTCAGACTAGCAAACTTTTCTGTGATTACAGGTTTTTTAACTGCTGCCATTTCATTCTTTCCAGCTTTCACTTTCAACGTCTCAGCTTTGGCTAGTTTAGTCTTTGCCTTATTGGCAACTTCAGTTTTTGGTGTTTTAGCATTTTTCTCCAGCTTGATGTCAGCTTTCTCTGTCTTCACTGATTTTGCCACATTGCCATTTGCTTTCTTTTCTGCAGCTATCTTGCCATTGCCATTAGTCTTTTTCTCTACAACAGCCTTTTCACTAACTTTAGTAGCTCCTATAGCTTTTTTGTTGACATTGCCATTGACTGCTTTCTGATTACCGCTAGCTTTAGGTGCACCGTTATTTCTTTTCTCCTCAACTGCCTTGCCATTGGGTTTGGAATCACCATTCACTTTAGCTGCCTTTCCAATAACAGTTACTTTTGTCTTTTCGCCTGCTTTGCTACCATTAATTTTACCACTGTTGCTAACTTTACTTTTTTTCTCAGCTGCTTTATCATTTCCATTTGCTCCCTTATCTCTTCCAGGCTTAGAGGCAGATGCTGCTTTAGAGTTAGGCCCTGACTTACTTGCTGCAGATGGCTTAATCTTTGAAAGCAAACTTTGCACAGCAGTAGGTTTGGCTTTGGAAGGCTTGGTTATGGCAGCACTGGTTGGGGAAATGTTAGCTGATGTAATTGGCTGGGCAGGTTTTGATTTAGCTGGACTAGCTTTTGCCTTGTCAAGTTTTGATTTCTCAGGGGCAGGGAATTTTTTTTGGGTGGCCTGTCTGTCCTATATAATCCATAGTTTTAATAATAATGGGCATTTTAAATGAAGCAGTATTGAAGTAGAGAGTAAAAGACAAAAGGACAGAGGGGAAAAGATGCCAGGGATGGGTGGGATTGAAAACAGTGGGGAAAGACAGGAGGAGAGAGAAAGACAAGGTTGGTGTTTGATGACAATGACATTTAGATCACTGGCATTTGGATGACTAACTGAGAATGTCGCTGGCATTACTGGATACAGTATTCTATGCATAAACATACTGTGCACTTTAAAAGAGCAAATGTTTAAACAAGTAATTGTTTAATGAATATCTTCTTTGAATTACAATCCTATTAATTTGGGCTTCCGACACTGTTTTCTCCAATAATGCCATTGTCTGTATTAAAGCAGCTATTTTACGCATACAAAGACTCAGAGCCTGTGGTTTGTAGGGACACTGAGACAAATAGGCTCAAATAAAGCATATGCTGCTGATAATACAAATACATGATGGCACACTGTGCTGCCAACTGTGCAGAGACAGAGACGGTGACATAAGAAAGAAACAGAAAACTGACAGCATCAAGCAACACACAGATTCAGACAGTATTTTGTTATTCATATTTCCCCTACAAAGACTGAAACAGTTTACACTTTAAATAAGCAGTTATAGTGTAGAGGACTTATGAATGGCGAAGACTACCCCATTGGAGGCACTTCCTCATAGACAAGCAGTAGCACAAGTCCTATACTGAGGCATGACAGCTTCAGCATGATACATAAAGAAACACCTTGTTGTGCAAGTGCATGCTAAGAACACTATCTGCCCTGTTAAACCATGGGTGGCAATATTGACCCTACCAAAAGAAAACGGAGTAAGATGGGTTGGCATAGACAAATCCAATGAATAGGCTTTCACACACAAGAGCATTCATCTGAGACAAAACGAAGACAGGCCAGACGTATCTGTTAGCACTCAATAATCACAAAAATGAAAAAAAAAAATACTAAAGGTGTATTTCAGAAGTACATCAGCACATAACTACAAATAACATCATTTAACATATATAAATGTTTCTAATCATTATAACTACAGGCCAATTTGAGCAAGTCAGCACTCTGCTTAGCAGGATTGGCACAGTGGGTTCCCCTGTGGTTCTTCTTTAGTTTAAACATATTTTTGTGGATTTGTATGTGAGACAGCTGTGCTATACCTGAGCCTCCAGTGCCCATCCACACAAACTCAAGGATTCACAATTCATACACAAACATACACAGTGTATAAAACACACACAAATGCTTGACAATGGACAACATATAAAGAACCACAAACACAACATCAGTGGGAAATCTGGAGTGGAAGTTGGAGTTGGGAAGTTTGGAGCATGTCAACTGAGAGATGGTGTAGCGAGATAATAGGGGTATTACAAAAATTATGTGAGGTGGGAGTGAACAGGGAAAGTATCCTAAACTGAAGAGATGAAAATAAAGTAAAACTGGCTGAACAATGAACAATGGGTAATTCTCTCTAGGAATGTTTGAATCAGTTCATCTATGACATACACTTTACATATTTATGTTTAAATTAAAAGAAGTGAAACACAATCTCTGCTACAAACTCTTTGGCTACACTACCAAACAATAGGTTTGGAGAAAAAAGAAACGGCAATTGATGAGGAGAAAACCTCAGTTAAGCAAGGGGGTTAATCTATTTTGCATTAGTTCAGCAGCCAGTGGCACAAGAAACACTGCATGGGTAGATGGAAGAATGTATTTCACTAAATATCAACAAATTCTGGAAGCAAAAATAGCAGAGTCAGGCACTAAACCCATGCAAAAAAGAGGCAATCCAAAGCTAAAGCCATACCCCATCATAACGCTCTACCTCATAGAAACACACACAGAAAGCTTCCTGGGCTAAAATAAGTGGGTAGATATTAAAGGGGACCACTAAAGAAGATAAAACAGGCTTCAGCTTTTCAAAAACACAGAATTGTCATATTGTACATCGATATTTACCTTCTGTCTGAAACATTCTGTTAGAGTTCCTGTGTCTTTAAGCCTTGCTTCTGGATGAGCCCAGTGTGCTCTGACTGATCAGTTTGACAACTTAGTTTTGATTGGTCAACCACTAGAGAGGAATTCTGCTACAAGTAGTAAGTATTTCCTTTTTTAGCTCTCTGTGCGTTGTGTAAGCGCATGTCAGGCTTGCTGGTAAGCGGACAATAAGGATTACGTTACAAGATGATGTCACCTTGAAACAACAAGGCATTTCAGGCAGATGAAACTGTTTAAATGGGGAAAAAAGCTACATTAAACACTTTGAGAAGAAGGAAAACTGGAAAAGCATAATAGGTCCCCTTTAAATATGCTATGCATGCAAGTAATACAGAACATAGCAGACCTGGCAATGGAAAGACTCCTAACTCACAAAAAGCATATAGAAGCTAAGTATATATACATATCTCAGAAGAGGAATCACTGGGGCCACCTATGTGCTCTATTATCTACCATAATCTGCACTTTCTGGTAAGAATGTGGATAAGTGGTGGCTTACATATAAATTTACAGAGATCCAAGTAATAGTATTATTAAATGAGAGATTTCAAATGACAGTAAAAGAAGTTGATTTGTCTAACTGCTCATAGTGGGCGACATAAATCACAAGTTAGCGACAACACTAGCTGGCCAGGTTTCTGGTTCATATTGGAAGGCCCAAGAAATGTTGCTATCCACACCGCTTTCTAGATTAACTTTCAATGAACAATCAGTAAAGGACGGTCTACACCACAGCTTAATTTCATCTTAGGCATTTACATGTGATACCCCTAGATGACAGGATCAACCAAGAAGCAAAAACGTTACTGTGTTTCAGAGTTGAATATATGAGTCATGGATAACTTTAAAATACTGTAGGAAAGCACACAGTAAACCCTCGTCATCTCTCTTTTCCCCTTTTTGCTCACACCATTCTCTCACTACCACTGCACCTGTTGGTAGGCTTTGTGTGGGTTGACAGAAAGATAAAAACATCTGAGAGGGGCTATCTGTCACTTTGTAATAGTAATGGGGGTTTCGTAGCTTCTTGCACTTCATCAAATGTACTGAAAGAAAAGGAAAAATGAGGCCAGAGAAGGTTTCAGGGAAGAAGAGAGGGTCATGGTAATAACAATAAGGGAGGATGTTGCAATAAAGATATGGTGCACTATAAAAAGGGGGAAAAAACGGAAGAGAGTAAGAACTGTACAAGGGGAAATGAAAGAAAGACAAATACATAGAATGAGCAAGCAATAAAGAAACAAGCTATAGGAAGCTCTGGTAGGATGAAAATCTTCCTCTTCATTAGACATATGTACATTTGAGTAGGTCAACATTGAGGTCAAGCTTGTAAACCAGTGGGAACTTCAGTGAATAAAGATACAAAAATTCATGTCTGCACTACAAATGCTTATGTTACATATTAACATGCATTACATATCTTTGGGTGAGGAGCGTGGAGCTCCTTGGGCTTTTGGCAGAGTTCTTGCACATTTTCCCAACAGTGAAACAGGAATGGGTGATTGTAAGAGGAAAAACAGAATAGTAAACTCGAATTTCAAAAGTGCAGCCAATGCTCAATAGGAGATACTCAAATAGAAGCTTGAAGGAAACCAGCAAGGAAAGTGAAACTTTGATCATGTGCAAGAGCTGTAGATGACTGAGGCTTCTTATATATATATCTATAGAAGCATGGTTTATATATTTTTAACCTCAAGTAGATACAGTGTGGGGATTTCAGAAAATCTACATCATTCTCAGGCCCAAAGTGAAATTAGGAGTTCCTGTCTACTTGGGTAACAATGATCAAATAAACCTGTGGATAAGATCTCTGCCCTTGATGACCCCAATATGATTCTTATGAACTACCATGCTTTGCATTCAGAAACACATACGTCTAGTACAACTTCTGAAAGACCCTGATTACAGTGTGACTAAAAAGTGTCTCCTTTCAGAATTCCTCTGCAATTCCAAGCACAGTCTGTGGAAAGATGTAATTCACTACTCACATGAGTGTTAGGATCCTGGGCCTGAACTTTGGGTAGAGGAGAGTCACAGTCAGGACTATAATGCTCACAGAAGTCATAGGCTGCCTGAGGGTTGGAGGCAATCAGGAGCTGTTGAATGTCCCCCTGTAAAGAAGCATACCCAGAATTATAGACCTGTAAAGAAATCGGGGGGCATCAGCACTTCTGTCTTCAACCTTTTCTCTCTGACTTACCACCTCAGTTTGATTGGCTTTGCACCAGTGTGTCATTAAAGGTATTTACAAGAAAGGATCTCCGTCCTGGGTGCCCAGGCAAAGGTGAAATTGTTGTTTTCCCTCTACTGGGTGTACCTCACTTACCTCTTGGAAGTATTGATAATAAGCTGATCTGGTGATTAGTGGGAGTAATGTACAGACTGAATAACTAGTTTAAGATTGGAAGTTAAGAACCACAGCAAAAGCTTTTATTCCAACACCGACTGACCTGGAAAACCTCTTCATCCAACAGACGAGCACCAAATACAGTGATACCCTTGGTGTCCACAACTGGCTTGTTACTTCTAGGAAGAGGTTTAGTCATGCGCTTCTTGCAGTCAAGCAGGAGAGTAACATTCTTCTTTTGTACAGAGATGGCAAGGCGGTGCCACCTGCAGGATTGGATGAAATTAAGCAGAAGAGTGTGCATGCAGTAAACTACAGTGAAAGAAACACAGTATGTTGAAGACATGAATGTGCAAACACACAAGTAATGCTATAACATGTTTATGCAAGTGTTAATGTTGCTTATAACTTTAAAATATTGAGATGTACTAAGCATAATCCAGAGAGAGAATTTTATTAGAGCATTTTATCATTTATTTATATAGGAATTTATATGTAACATTATGACTATGGTAAAGTACAAAATGACAAGCACACACACACACACAGACACACACACACGCACGCACACACACACACACACACACCAAATCAACACATCAAATTTTAGAACAAGTTTGGGTTCAGCAGGATCTGGTTACTGACTTGCCGTCAGCCAGGTTGATCCCTGTAAACAGTGGGTAGTCCTCTGGGGCAGGCTTGCGGCTTTGGTCCTCGTACAGGAAGACAGGAGAGTGGCCCAACTCCACTCCCAGCTGTTGCACCCCCTGCTCACTGTAGATGGACAACAGGAAGGCCTGAAGTCCAGCCTTTGCCTTCACCAGGGCCATGATGGAGAAGTTCTCTGGGAAACGACCTGGAAAACACAAAATAAACCAATGATCAAAAACATGAATGAGATAAAAATGAGGAATCAGTGGATGCAAGACTAATTTAAACATGGGATAAGGGAGAACTGAAGACAGAGAAAAGAAAGTAAAGAGAAATGGGAGGTGAGATGGGAAATATGTGACGGATACGAAACAGAAAATCAGAGTTCAAAGGTCTTTACCATGGAACTAAATGTGATTACACTAAATGGGAATTAATTGTACAGAACGGTCAGTAGGTCAGTCAATAAAAGGTATAACAGCAAACAGACTGAATGGCTTTAAACAGCATCTTTCATTTTGTCAGGGTAATGACATAGTTTGGATTTTTTTAGATTTAAGTAGAGCTTGACTGGGAAAAACCAGGAATACTGGTCCATCCCAAAACCCACTTATATAAGACCCATATACAAAAAACAATATCAATAGAATAGGAAGCTCTGGAACAGGTGGCTACCGTCTTTTGGATGTATAATGTAGGTAATGCCAAATATTATGCCTACCTATGGCGGCCACACCTGATGTATCATGAAACAAATTTCCAAAAAGTTTTGTGTGTACACAGACACATGCACACATTACACACACATACAAACAGAAATACGGACACACATTTTTTTTTATTTGCCTATATTATCAAAATAAGATGAGCAATGAATCACTTACTTCTCAGCAGAACTGGAACACAGACAGGTAAAGAATAAACCTACCCCACATCAGCACTGTTACACATTATTATTTGAACACTCCTGGCCAAATAACATTAGTTGTGTAAGAACAAAGGCAGTAATTTGTGGGGTATTTTATTGTTACCCTTAAGCAGAGCAAAATACTGGTACCAATGTAACTAGAGAACTTAATACAGGCATCTATAATCCTCAGCTTCAAAGGCCAGTAACAGACATATGACTAAAACTTTACATGAAGCTAAATTCAAATCACCAGTCTATGGTGGAGAAGTACTGCAATGTCTTTGAGCATGTGAGTTTGGTACCTGAGAATAGTTGCTTGGTTGGGGCAGAGATCTGGGCCTTCTTAGTGATGCGGTAGGCATGGTCTGGAGTCCCAGCACGTCGAGAGGTACAAAAGCCTGGAACCTTCTGCACACCTTCAGGGAGTGAGGGCAGCTGCAGCACCCGCAAAACATCAACTGGATCTGTGGAGACAGATCATGCATTCACATTCACTGTAATATCTACTAATACACCAAGAATTAGCAATCGTGGCATTTGTTTTCAGCATTGCAAAGCATATTTAACCAAAAACAAGGTGATTCAACAAAGGTATAGCCATATCCCATGAAGCATATTGTACTTGCCTCTTCACACTGTCTGTGCCATTTGATAAGGCTTTGAAGTTCTGTATTATTGGTGACAAACCTTTTATTATCCTAGCTTCCCTCTAATGCTTTACTATAGTTATTACTAAACCACAGTAAATAAAACATTGTGTTATTACCATTTTGAAAGGGTTGGGCAGCCATCTACATAGCGGCCAATCCTTGTTCACTGCAGGCCAAATACTAATTAAATGAATACCTTGTGGTTTATCAAACTTCCACATACAGAACTTATTTATTTATTTGACTGCTTGAAAAAAAGGACAATTTTAAATAACATACTGGCTTACATACTAGGCCACAGCAGGGTGACCATAAATTTATATGCATTCTTATTAACATTAATATTTGCATAACATTCAAACCTGCAAATATGATTTTGTTGTATGAATGACAAGACTTGTTTTTAAAACATAACAATACAGACTCAAGATCTTCATCTTAAAGCATGACCAATGCCATAATCTTTATGAATCTTTATGAAGTCCATTTGGAACACCCCAGTTGTCCAATACCTGCTTAAACAAAACATCTTAAGCTTTGTTCAATAAACCACGTGGCAAAAGTTCAATCTATGCCCATAAAAATGGATTATAAAGTCCGAAGCAAAAACGTGGAAAGTTGGCCAAGCCCAAAGTGCAATGGTTTCTACTGATTGTTTTGGCTGGTCATAGTCCAGATCTAACCCACACCAACTCACGTTATCTGTTTGTTTAATGGGTTGTTATTAAGTGTTCTGCCATTTGGGCACGTTGTTGTATTGATTATAGATCTCATTTATTTTTGGGTTTTTTTTGGTGTTATCAGTACAGGTCCAAATAGAATCAATCCATGTAAATACTGATGACACTACTTGAAAGATATTCATTACCCAAAAAATAAATTCTTGTCAGCCAGATGATCATTTCAGGTATCATTATGCCTCTTAATGCATTAATACGAACAGAAATCTCCTAAGACCACAGAATGGACAAGAGGCAAAATGTCCAAAAGCCATGTCCAAGCTTTTTTCACTGCTGTATGAAATACCATCAAGACATACCCTTTCAACTTTCACCATTCCTCATACACAAATGACCTATTGTTGGAGTTAAAAAGCAAGTAGAAAAGCGAAAAATATATGTGTTAGCCTGTGTGTGAAGACTGACCAACATAATGTAGTACAAACTGTAACTTCCACTTCCTGGCGTCATACGTTTATAGGCTTTTGTTGTATTTTTCTGTTGTACTGTACTACCATGACTGTTCATATTTACATTTTTACTCTATGAATGATGCTTTTGTTACTTAAGATGAGCTAAATTAGTATAGCAATTACAACTTAATGAGGGGGTTATTAAAGTCATTACTCATTTAGTGTATATCATAGCAACAGTTACGGGCTGTGGATGCACAAGAGGTGTGGCCACACACAGAGACTCACTGTACAGTTTGTGTGGGTTTACTATCTTTCGTCAGGGAGAGGTGTGTGGTTGGAAGTGACCTGCCTGCTATCTCTGCCATTTAGGAGCACTGAAGGCAGGTTTCCAACTGCTACAGTGTTAAATAAAAGAGCATTGCCCTGAAACACTGTGCTTCCTGTGCCTCCTTCTTGCCAAGCTGTCACAACATGAAATGCTAATCATGTTAGCGTGGCTGACTCTCACACAAGTACTAAGCACATTAGGATAAAACTACATTAACTAATTCCCAAACTATTCCAGTAATATATTTAATGACATGTATAAACAAAGCATGTACAAAGTTCAAGAGAAGATTTTTCATGATTGAATTAATGTCTGTATTCAGTCATATGAATCAATGTTATTATTAGATTGTCCTGTACAAAAAGTTATTCAATGGTTTTAAATAAAATTTGTAAATGCTATACTTTTTAGTTTCTCTGTTTTTTTTTTCCACCTAGAGTGCCACCGTGTCCTGGGTCTGCATGGCTGCCTGATGCAATGAGTCATTGTGGCAGCAAAAACCTCATCTTGGTACTAAAGATGTACTGACCACAGGCCCTCTAATACCAAATGGCTAGTGCACTAAAAAAGATCCAGTTTATATAGACTGCCCACAATTACTGTATACACCCTGTAATGTAAACTACTGTAAATTCTATTAATTCAAACATATCATGAAAGGTGGACCAGATGATTCACTCCCTCGAAAGGCCTGGAACCACCTACAAGTTTTTAATATTAAGATGTGCAGTAAACTTTGTGGTGGAATAATGGGGGTTAGAGCCCAGGTCAGAGACCTGTAGAACTCCAAGTCTGGGGCACCTTCACTTATCTTCACTCCGTCTGATGTATTTCTGTAAATGTGCCCTGATCCACTACAAAATCTATACATGATTTACTAAATCCAACCCTGGGAAAAAAAATACAATTCGTTGAGGAAGAAGTGGACCAGAATCCTGTGCAAAAAGTGCACAGTATCTTAGCAGATCAGATTGAGATGAGATTCTTTCTTAAAATATTAATGAGGTCTAATCCAGACTAGCATCTTGAATTTGAGAGGTGCTGTTATGTACTGATGGTACTAGATAGGCTGAAGGGCCTGCATTAATGTATTGAGAAACTATGCGTATAGGCCAAGGCAAAACAATTCTCTTGATAGAAAATGCTGTAAAACATTGTTCTACTTTTAATGCACATCAGAAACCAACTTCATGACCAAATATACTCTGAGACATCTGGAGTATCAACATCTATTTTCCAACATCTACTTAACATACATGTAGTGTACCATTATATGCTAAACCTCAGAAACAGGAAGTCCAACTCTCTCTCGCAGAACACTACCACAAAACCACACTGCGAACTGGGATGGGTTTTTCTGTCACTAAGATGATTTGAGAAAAAGTCCACTGTTCCACAAAAACCTGCTGCTGTGGTTAGCATGAGGACTGTTTATTTCAGATGAACACTCTTGAGGCAGTCATGTGGATCTAGACTGTGATTTGGCTACAAATATAGCCACAGACAAAATAAACCCAATTTTTTCTGTCTGGGTTGAGAAATGCTGTTAAAACTCGCAGCATGACTTACAATGTCCCATTTTTGTTTTATACATTCAAACACATTTGGCTATAGTTCGAATCTTTTTCTAATTTGAGGCTTGTAATTCATGTGTAAGGCATTATGAGAATTCAAAAGAGCAAATATGCCCTAAGACGGTAATATACAGGCTCTCTTTTGTAAAGTCCTCCTGACATACTGACATTTCGACTTTCAGTGGAATATTCTGGCCATTTCCTTCACAAAACCTGTTTAAGGGGACCACATTGGGAAGAATCAGAAATAGCATCTATTCCAGTAACTGTCTTAGATATGAGGCCAATGTCATTGAAGGTGTTGAATTATTATTAGCAAATTCAGCCAAAGACCCTCTGCCAGCAAACAGCTATTTAATGTATATTTAAGCAAGCTTTAGCACTAGTTGTCTAGTGTTTAACCCCATCTAGTTTTGAGTACATTATGGGTCACTACACAGAATCAAGGAGCAGAATATGCTGACATCACCATGTGAGGGCGGGCCTTCAGGGAGAGGGGCAAAAAGCCCTTCCAATGAAAGCCACGTACCTTCATTGGGAGAAAAAGTCAGGGAGCTCAACGTTCATCCACACAGTGAAGCATTCATTTTACCATGAAGGCTAAAAAAAAGGTTAGATTCACACTGACGTGCATAGTTACACAAACAGAGCTGAATACGGCACACATACGCAGAGACACTAAGGCTTTCACTCTCTTCGGCTGGAGTTCCTTATAATAAGCTGTTCATTTATTCCGACTTCCCTTAGAATACACAGGGGTCCAGAGCAGCAGGGCTCTGAAACAGTTCCTCAAAACTTGCTGAGAGGATGCCTTCAGTGCCAAAGAGCTGGTGCACATCAAACACAAGACAAATGGGAATGTTTTACAATCATCATACTGTGCATAAGCTTGCATTTATTCATTCTTCCCCCAGTGTGTGGTTAAATGCACACTACTGCTCCTGAACACTGCAGTCAGCCTCATTATGGCCCAAAAAGTGCATATAAAGTGTTTGAAAGGTATTTAGATTGGGCTAAATGAAGCTACACAGGCACACCCTGACCCGTACTCCACACTAGCAGGGGATTATTTAAATTCTTTACCACATTTAGCCCTTCAGGGTGCGCAATGCTTGAGAGAACGTGGAAGGTGAAAACAAGCAGAAAACATCACTGACAACCCCCAAAACAAATATAACATCCCCAAATACATTACCCATATCCCATATCTACCCATACCTCCCCATATACCCATATCACACATTTCCCTAGTTCCCTTTAATGTCCACAACAGTATGAAAGAACGTACTGTTAGGTGGATGACTGATTCAGTTCACATCAGGAAACAGTCAGAAGGTAAATCGTGCATGTAAATTCGTGATGCATAGTAGTAATGACGGGGCAGCTGGAACAGGTGAGCAATAAATTAGGGCATTATAGAATTCTTGAGGTCGTGTGACGTTATTTTGGGGAATGCTACAAGTTTTCTGACCGGTATGCCCGAATTACCTGACATACCTGAGCATCGAAGCGCACCGTCCTACCCTATATCCCCGCCTGCATTACCTTGCGCATCGACTCAACGGTTTCATCCTCAAACAGCTGAATTGCCCATATGCACGCATGCCAACGGCACAAGGCAGGAAAACTGGCCTTTAAACTACACAGCACAGGTGTGAAAGCTGCGCTCAGGGAATGTTTCTGAAGTCTGTTACAAAGAACGCGCAGCAGTGAGAAACACACGCACGCACGCGCACGGTTACATCCACAGGTGTTTGTGTTTCTCTGCGCCGTGTCGCGCGTGGAGATACTTCCAGTACATATCTTAAATGAGGGTTTAGAAAAGTATAAACTTACCTGCTCGAGCCTGTGGGAGCTGACACAGGACGAGCGTGACGGTCACCAGAATCAAGGAGGTGAGTTCCGTGCGCCACGGTCTTCGCTTCTTCCGAATATCCATAGTTTCCGAGTATGGCGGTTTGGTAAGGCTACGAAGCAGAACAGGACCTTGTTAGATTTGCCTTCTGACACAGAAAGCCAGTCGAGACGAGCACCGACTGAGCTTCCCGTGCAGCAAATAAAGAAAACTGTGTGTTTTAAGGGGCGCCTCTGTATCGCACACCCACCTTGACAATAAATTAGCTACTTATGTACAATTACAGAGTTACAGAGTTCAGAGTTAAATAGTAAGAGGGGAGCGGGTAATAAATATTGTAGTTTAGCAACTTAAATCCCTGACGCTAAAGCCCCATTAGGAGTGAGCAGGAGTTCCGTTAAGTGGAGAGAGCGGAGAGAGACCTGGGATCACTCACTCTCTCTCTCTCTCCCTCTCTCTCTTTCTCTCTCACTTTTTCTCTCCCTGTCTCTCTCCCTCTTACTTTCTCCGTCGACAGGAGAGGGAGCATGTGTGTGTGTGTGTGTGCATGCGTGCGTGCGTGTGTGTGTGGGGGGGTGTTGGTAGAGAGGGAGAGCGAATGAGAGGAGAAAGCGAGGGCTGGGGGTGAGGGGTGGGGGGCGTGCATAGGTCTGCACGTTAGGTAGGTTGCGTGTGCAAAAGGCCAGGAAGGCGTGTTATTGTAAGGTGCCAGCGCAAGGAGCATCCCAGTGCCCTGATTTGGACGGGATTCCAAATATAATCAGTTTTTAACTTCCTCCTCCACCATCCATCTGCTGCATCGGCCCCCTCCTCCTCCTTCTCCGACCAACTAGCGGTCTAAAGCACAAAAGGATGGTCTGATCGCCTGTTTGTGTATGTTGTATGCTGTCTGTATTAATCTCCAATAACAGAAGGGGTCCTTTCGCTTCTTCTGCTTTCACTATTAATTTTAATAACAAATGAGCCAATCACGTCGCGGTCCGCGTTGTGGATCACGCACACTTACACGCCCACTTTCTAGGCTTTTTTGTCGAGTGCTTCGTGCAGAGTGTTAACACAGCGCAATTCAAAACTTTCTCATGCTGATTTCTACTCGGGGTTAAACCAAGACACACAGTGGTGCACACAGTGCTCGTGCTGAAGTAACTCCAGACTTATTATTAATGTTGAAAGTTCTGTTCTGTCAACTGCAAAATAATGTAGTTCTTTCCATATCCACAGCACATGCAGACTGCTTAGGCTTGTTTTGTCTGTGATCCAGTCTACCTCTAAAGCGTATAGGATTGTAACTTAAGCTAACTAAAGCTGGCATTCTCACAAAGGAGTAAGAAATCTTTACACTCCTCATAGAACTAGTCCCAATTCCGACTCAAATGGCACACGAGATCATGGATTTGAGCCAACCCAGGAATAAACAGGCTCACGTCCCTTATACATGGGTATGCTTTTTTTTGTTTTGTGGCTTCTCATTCCCAGTGTTACCCATCATTTACTCGTTTTTCCCTTTCTGGTTCCAAGCAGCGATTTACTTATTGATGTCTGTGTGTTCAAACGGCCTGGAGGATAACTTGTTTTTAAGAACCTTTCTTTAAATGTAGTAAGAGGCAGCATGCTCTAATTTAGTATAATGATCATCATTTCATGTTATGCCCCTTTTACTTATTCTCACTCCCTATCATTTCACTGTCTTTGATTTTGGGGGGAAATATGCTTTGTGCTCTCTCTGCCCGTTCTCCCTCTTTCGTCAGTGGGATGTGAGTTTTCTGACATGGAGTAACATCTAACGTGCAGTGTGTCTATGTGCATCAGAAAACATTTCTGCATAAGCCAGTGGACCTCACACTAACCACAGCAAATGATGTCTTGCAACGACGTTTAAAACTGACCCGGGCACTTCAGTGCTGATTATAGAATTTAAGGGCACTTTGCACTGAGGCATGTGGCTGTGCCTGCGGACTGGCTGTGCAAAATTCAGCCCTCTTCAAGACATGGCTCTGAAAAGCCCTGATATGCCATAACCACTTAACTAAGGGTTTTAAATTGTCCCTCAGAAGTAATACACCAATACTGCCTAATTTTTTCCCACCTCATGGAGTACAGAGAATGGGATTCTTCAAACTTGCTTGGTATGTTTGTGTTGCGCCCAGCTGGTGCACTCTAGTCTGCATTGTTTTTCCAAATTCAAACATTGTAATCATGCCCTGAATGGAACAGTCCTGTGGTTCAGTCCTAGACACCAAGTCACCGAAATGAATGGGAGTTTAAAGGGGACGGGGGAGGTTAAGAAAGTGGAAGTGAATAGAGCAGAGTGGTCAACTGAGTGATGGAAAGGTGTTGTTCTTTACATTTAGTGAAAATGTAAGATGACAGACTTCAGGTGGAGAAGGTTAGCTACATGATGATAAGTCCTTCATTAATGGGTTTACCGTGTGGTCTGGTAATTTCCTCATTATCTAATATGAAAACAGAGACCATATTTGAAGCCACTGACACACTGGTTTTCCTTGTGTTTTTTTTTTACTCACAAGGAATGCTTTAAGCTTTTTCCATTTCTACAAAATAATAAATGTGTCCCACTATAACTACACCCCTCCATCTTAAGATAAAGGGTGTACATCTAAAGACTGTAAAGGGAAATTATATTGTGTGCACTATGCTGCTAGGAGTCATACTTAAAAAGCAATTTCTGTACTGGGAACTGAGAAAGTGCTGATGCGAGGAATACGTTTATAAAAGTTCTAGAAGTAGACAACTGATGCAACATTTCAAACAGCATACAAGACAGCTAAATCAAGTTAATCTGAAAAAAGCACTGTAAAGACAGACTTTGTCTAGGAAATCCTCGAGTCACATGTTTTCAGGGTCATTGGCCACACGTCACTCCACCCACATCTTTAACATTAATAAGAGCCTACTAATTTGTCCATAGTAAATTTGGAGTTTGGAGATGAACCAGAGGCACTGCGGTCATCTATGATTCCAGCCAGTTACCCATACTAACAACTGTTCTGACACAGCTGAGTGTGAGCAAATCAGATTTTGTAACGCCTGTCAAATGTGTCCTACAGATTTCATGGCTTTGTTAGGGGTTAGAGGTATCAGGTGGGATATCTGAGCAAAAATGAGTGTGCCCGACAGACAGATACAGCAAGTGCTTGTGGCTTGCCCGCCTATTTAAAAATAGGACCTTGTAATTACAATAAAGCTAGTAGATTATATTGCAGACTTCCTTGAATACTCTGTATTTTACTGGGCAGGGTTGCAAACCATACACACACACCCTAGCCCGCTACAACATACCAAAATAGATCAGAGAAGGGGGAGGAAATGGATTGGGTGTGTGATATTTGTGTGTGAGAGAGTGTGTGTGTAGAAGTTAAATGGCTTGCTAAAGGACTTCTCCAGACCCGTAGAAAGAATAAGGCTGTTTATGTGAGTTTGAAACACAGTAGCCACAGTCAGTGGGAACTCTAGGTATATGCACATAAAGGTTTTAAGTGTTAAATATCATAGGTCATTTTGTAACTGGACTGTATACATACACAACTAACCACATGCTAAAGAAAGTAGAATAAAGTGAGAGAGGGATTACAGACAGAAGTCAGGTGAGCTACTCAGCTTTCTTATTTTAGTTTAGAAGTTTCTGAACATCTTACAATTTGGTTCTATTGCTATTATCTATTTATTGCTATTATCATTATTATTTAGATTGGCTAGTTTATTAGCCTACTGAAAGTATGATCTATAAGTAATTGGACTACATAACTACATCGTTTAGATACATTTGGTAATTTGGTGTGCCACCTTTGTTGTTTTAATCTTATATGACTCTAGCCCCAGTGATGTTCCAGTTTATTGACATAGATATAGTATTTAAATTTACTTTTAGTTGCAACCGATTCCTACAGTCACTGAAGTGCAGGTACATCCTCAGAACTAAGAATGTGGTTTAATTTCATGTTCATTGTCATTAGATTACAGTGAATGTACTCTTGAGGAACATAAAGGAGCAGTTTCCATAGAAATAAGGAAACATTTCAATACAGTTCAATAAATTCAGTTGTCTTTTATTCATATAACGAATATGGCATGAAGACAGGCTATTGAATTTATATGAAATAGAGATATCAATGGACTACTTACCCCAGGCAGGTAAAAATATTAGAAGTTTTGCTAGTATCTGGTAATATGTTAATAGTGGTATCCTTAATTTTCAAGCAATAATGTCACTAAAACTTGATTTTTAAAACAAACTATCATCCCAAGTAAGATGTAGACATATAACAAGGCATTCTGGATTTTACTCCCTACACAGTATTTCTAATGGTTGGTCTAGAAAATATTTTTCTATATGCATTTGTCACAGTGTGAATAATTGGGAATAAAGTAGAATTTGGAGTAATGTAGAAATGTGAATAAAGTAGAATAGGGAATAACAGGATAACAATCATTTCCACTGCACAAACATTACAGGGTACAGCTCATCATCCAATGTTTGCTGCAAGTGAATTTGAACTGTGCCAACCACAGAAGTCATGTGTGTATTTTAATAGTCTGGAATGTTTATAATTGTCTTTGGTGCCTGATTCCAGGTTTTCCAGCACGTTAAATACACCTGGTTCAGCTGTTTTAGATCATTTAACACAATTAAATGAATAGTTCTTTAACCACCCTGTAACAGTCACTTCTAAACAATATAGCGCAGACGGTTTTTATGGACTTTTTGGTGCAATGATACAGATGAACCACTTTTGGCTTCATAAAGAACCTGGCTTAATAATGGATAAATAGGAGGTGTGAGTAATGGTAAAAGTGAGGTGTGAGGGTGATGAACCTTTGAAAAAAAGCAGCACTGTATGTAAAGCTCCAAAGATGTAAAGAACACGTAGTACATAAATATTACATTATGTGAGCATTCTTTTATAAAGTTCCTCAAACACAAAAATCTCTTTTTCATGGTACCTTTACTTTCATGGAAAACAAAATGAGCTAAATTGGTTCTTCTACAGCGCAGCTCAAAGAAATCTTTTGCAGGAGTTGCAGTTAAGTTGAAGGTGAAGTGTAATAGCGCGGTACCACTGGACACTGATTCTGGCACAGTTTAAAAAGCTACCAAGTATGAAGGAGCAAAAATGAAAGATACGGATATTGAAGAAAATGTAGGAAGGCAAGAAGAGTTTTAGGAGAAGCCATGGAAAGCTACAGCAAGGAAAAATTATAGGAATGAATAGAGAGGGATGGAGGGAGGGAGGGAGGGAGTGCAGAGGCATGCATAGGGCGAGAGGGAATGAATGAGGGCTATTGACAGAGAGAGAGAGAGAGAGAGAGAGAGAGAGAGGGATCAAACACTATTTACACAGAGAAAGGTGGAAAAGTGAGCATAGGAGGGGAAAGGAGGAGGTCACTTTAGCTGACCTGTTGATTAGATGAACATTTAGAGACGTTTGCTGCGACAGATGGGGCTGTATGCATTACAAATGTAGGTTAGATGACCAATCAATTGGAGCAGAGCGAATAAGTGTCTACTCATTCTACTTGTTCCCAAAACCACCCAGCTTTGAATGGAGAACACAGAGAATGTTTTAACACACTCTTGGTCACATTACACAGGGGACAAATTGGGGTCAGCAACGCCCAACTACAGTTCTGGATGGACACTGGTTTAGGACCGTTTTAGTTGAAGCGTGCTTAATTCCAATAGATCACACAAAACAGCTTGAACACCCACACGCAGCTGTCAAGCAAGCTGAAGGAAACATAACCCATGACTTACCCTGTGAACCACTGGGTAGTGAAGGTATATGAAATGGCTGAAATGTAGATAAGCAGAACAAAAACTTCCAAAGCTATAGAGCAAAAAGATTAAGGCCAACAAGAAGCTTAATTGCTGAATGAGTTGGACTGTAAGGAAGACTTATAGTCACATGGTAGTAGATTATGAAGCAAGTTATGCTGGTATAATAAATCAAAAGTAGGCAGGTTTATTGCAGAAATGGACATGAGAACAAAGGCTACAAACCAATCTAGGAAGCCTGGTTTATACATCTTGGAGCTCACGGATGTACCAGCATTAGGTCTTATACTGGCATCATATCAGACAGCACTGCATTGCCGGGTGAGCTGGAGCAGGTGGCCTCAAAAACACAGATACACTTGAAAGAGGAATCAAATTGCTAGGTATGGCTGCAGGACAGAGTTCCTAATACAAAGCATTACGCTAATCTTAGAATGGCCTCATCCAAAAGGTGTCATTTGCTACATTTGCCAGTTTACATCAGGGTTACTACTAAAGTGACCTTTATGATAAGAACAAGCATTTATAAACGTTTTTTATAAGGTTATGTCAGTTGTCATGACAAACTTATGTAGTTATCATGTAGCCTTATGAACAGTACCCTACAGAACATTAAAGACAGAATGGTCTAAATTGATGTCTGCTTTAAATGTGACTATAACACACGCCAGGTTGGAGCTGGGAATACGAGGTTAGGCTACAAAGATAGGACTGGTCTCGTTTTATCATTCGTCACTTCTCCTTGGTGTTGCAGGGTTTATATCTACGTATATGGCTCATGGGCTGTAGTAAAAGGAGCCAACCATAAAGTCCTAGTATGCTTACCCATGTTGCCTTGCCTAATAAAGTCTATTCTCACAGCACTGTTAGCCCTCCAACTCAAGGTGTTTACATATGTGCACCTTTGAGCCCAGGTTAGAGTTAAAAGTGACTGACAAGAAAGTTTCACAATAGGACTGGTCCAGTGTGTGGAATGCATGCTAGATGGTGGATGGCAGGAGGGGGGAATGTACCACTGGGGTGTTGAGGAAGGGGGTGGGGTGGCCAGGAAAAAGCAAAGAGAACAGAGGGGTCTTTTGTGCAACAGGAAGGGCGAGAGAAGCAGTAAGGTGTAGTTACAGTAGGACCCTAAGAGGAGTAGAGGTAGTTGGAGAGATGGAGAGAAACAGCTGTGTGGAGATTGTAATAAGCAATACTTTTGTAAAGTATTTAAAATAAAAAGAAATTTACAGAAATCTGGCACACTACTTCTCTACCTCTATCTCTATCTCCTCCATTTTGAGTGGTGAAGACGTGGTCAAATATATATATATATATACATTTTTTTTTATATACAAGACACTGCAGTTAAATTAGAAAATCTAGTTACTCTATAGAAAACTGCTGAGGTTGTATTTAACCATTTGTATAACCTAAACAGCATCAAGAACATTAAATTTAATGTTCTAAGAACTGATGAAGAACTGTTGAAGCTTTATTGCATAAGTCCATTTTTGTTTTTTATTTTATTTTTTTATTTTATTTTATATTTTTTGTTTTTTATTATATTTATTTTACTCTATTTCAAGTAAAAAACACTAAAAAAGACATTTTCAGCACAGACATTTATAGTTGATACGGGAGTTTACTTGCTTTACCTACCTTCCACATAAAGTGAAAGGAAATTGCTTTTTATTTTAATTATATATAAAAAAATAATTATAGGTTTCATTTGTTAACTTTTATTAACATCGTCTATTAAAATTTTTGAAAAGAGGACTGGATATCTATATGTCCAACGATGATGAAAAAGTAAAAACTTTTCAAGGGGTCTTCTTCACATAACTGTACACACATTAATAATCTATAATAATGGAACTGTAATTGACAATCATAGACTTGTTTTTTTATTATTATTAATATTATTATTTTGTTTGTTCGAACAATGAAAGGGAAGAGTTGGGAAGAGCTGGGAAGAGAGGTGTCAGTGGTGGCAACTTCAATAATTTGCCTCCTCCAGTTGCCAAAAAAGCCCTGCATGTTGCTGGTATGGTAATGAGGTACAGAACTGTCTGCATCCTTTGTGAAGTCTTTTAACAGTCTATCAGTCAAATGTTTGGTGGTCCCTAAAAACAACCTATAGGGACAAGTTACGGCATCTGCATACCTCTAGGCTCACTGGGCTTGCTGGGAAAATGGATGTTCATTGATGAGGGCAATAACTCTATTTACATGCACATAATAAGCTTTTTCAAGTATGTGCTGTATGACCAATAGGAAACAATTGCGACTTGCATACTTACTTAACAGCCACAATAATTCACAACTGTCTCACCATTGTAAATAAATTAGTGGGTTTCATAGCAGTTGTATGTATGCTATTAACCGAATTTACGGTGTGGCCAAGCCAATACAGAAATCAGGTACTGAAAAATTCTAAACATAACAAATTAAGAAAGTAATAATAATAATAAAAATACATGATCCTATTAAATTTCAATAAATAAAATAATAAATAAATAAATAAGTCAAATAAGGAAAACAAATAAATGAATCATCAGTCAAATAAACAAATAAAAGAGAGAATGTAAAACATAACATTCTGAGCAAAACCGTGTTGTAACTAAAGTCAAAACAGGCTGACAAGTTTTTAAAATGAGCAAGTGACGCCAGTAAGAAAACATTAATACCTGTTATGAATTCAAGTTCGCTGGTGTAGCTAAAAGCTAAAACGTATTTACAGTTCAGTAAAAGCTCTTGGCACCAAAAGGGAACTCCAATCTCGTAACAAGTTAATTGCAATATTTACATTCAGCATTTCTGTGATATATGATAAAAAGATGCCAAGATAAGATAAAAAGAAACCAATGTGTAAGATCTGAGAGTAGTTGCAGATGCATATCTGTATATTACATCACCAGAAAAGACATAACCAGTTCAAATGTAAGATTGTTAATATGGTATTTAAAAGTGCATATGTTATCTAGCCATATGCCAAGGTATTTATTCCCACTAACATTTCCAATGTCAGGTCATTTCAGGGCTGTGATTTTAATAGTTTTCTCAACACTTTATTTAATGCACTTAGTTAATGGTAGTAGTTAACCCGTTAACAGCACTGCATTAAAGCATTTAGAGTGATCAATGAACAACTGCACAGTGTTTTTCCCATGATTTACAGCAAAAAGACTGAATAAGACGAATGTAGTAGCAGAGATTGTGCTGTGCTTTCCTCTAAAACCAGATAAGTACCTATTCTGCAAGCCCTGTCTTCATGTTAATTAGATTTCATGTCAGCATAGATTATAGACTATATACAATTATGGCTATCTATAAGATCTGCACAGATAACTGTAATCAGGATTCAGTTAGAACTGCAATATCTGAGTTTGACGAAGACGAAGAAAAAAGCAAATTACTTTTCCACTTTGTACCCAATGAGTGGCCGATCCAAGGTTGATTGAACACTTGTTGGTGAACACCGAGCTTTGTCATCCAGTTACCGAGGATGGGTGTGAATGCTGCACTTTGTTGTCTAGGGCAGGGACTGGTGTGAATGCCGTGCATTAGCATCCTGTGGCAGGGACCAACGTGAATGCCACACATTGTCATACAGCGGAGACCACATTCCAATTCTACATGTTGGTATCCAACAGCAGGGACCAGTGTAAATGCCGTGCATTGGTTTCTTGTGGCTTGGACCATTGTGAATTCTGTGTGTTGGCGTCCAGCAGGAAAATATTGTTTAGAATTTTGTATTTTTGGGTGGCCTTGACTCGTGGCTACTGCTGAATTACATCAGGATTAAACAGTGTGGAAGACCAATGTCAGCACAAAATCAGTGTGCTTTAGAGTGAAATGGAGAATGCCTAATCACAGTTTTCTTGCCAGTATTGCATGTGTTCCCTATCATCAAATAGGCTGGGTGGCCTGCCCAGCCAAATTCACTTGCCACCCAGTGCTCATTGTTTATGGGGTATGCACTTTTATAGATTCACAATCTATTATTTAGATTTCAATTTTGTTGACATATCAGTGTAATAATACAATATGTGGCAGGGCAGAGTGGACTTGTGCTGGATGTACAGCGCCTAGCAGTAGTCTTCTAGTCCTAGTCTAGAAAGTTTTGTCCAAACAAAAGTAGCAGTTTAAGGTGGTCTTATTGGCATATGGTGGTGTACTCCTGAGAAAAAAAGCAATGAGTTTCAACCTTTTACCGCTTTATTGCGGGACAACCAATGTGAATTCCTCCCTTAATATATAAGATCATCGGGCAAAACATTGGTCACCTTGCATGTTTAAGGTCTAGTAACTTCAGGATCTGGCAGATAGTGTTGCACAGGGGCAATAAGGCTATAAATACCTGCAGGGTGTGTGACGTGATCCACAGATTAGATTGAGAAGAGGTGGTACAGTGTAGTAAATGTCTTGCTCAGTTGGTGGAAAAATGGGTTGCAAAGCAGATGTTAATGATTGGCTAAAAGGGGTGACCGCATTCGGTCATGCCAAAGGTCATAGTGTGAAGATGGTATAGGAAACTCTCTTCAGAATGCAGGTACTGTCTGCTATTAGATATGCTTTCAACTAATTTATTTACCGGTGAGATAATATTTTTTGCATTTTTCTTACAGAGTGTCTTAATCTAGTAACTTGAAATCTCCAACTGCCAAGTAGGAAACAACAAAGAAAACGTCCTCATACACTGAGAATTTCTGCATGAATATCAGCATGGCTAAACATATTACTTAAAGTATCACTCTTAAACTCATAAACGAGATTGTAGGATTATGTATTTTACATAAACAGACATCGTAGTTTGTTAAATCTATAACAAATAAAAACAAGGGATTCCGCTGCTTAATCACTTTACAGACTTGTTGCTATTGTGTTGCTACGCGCTTGCTAGGGTATCAAAGCTGGTGCTAGGTTTTTGTTAGATGGTTGCTATTATATCCACGGTGATTGCTATGCTGTTGCTAGGTGATATCCCAGGCGACTGCCAAATTATTGGTAGGCAGTACTCATGGCATCCCAGCTGGTTGCTAGGGTGTTGTTAGGCATTTGCTCTGGTATCCTGGTGGTTGCTAAGTTGTTGCTAGGCAATTGCTATGGTATACCAAGTGGTTACTAAGGTGTTCCTATGTGGTTCTCATGGTGTACAGGGTGTTTACTGAGTGACTGTTGGGGTTGGCAGGTGGCTGCTAGGTGTTGTTGAAAATTAATGTGAGTCCTCTTGAAAAACCAGGTGTGAATAACATACAGAGAAGTGAAGGTCAGTATGATTGTGAATTAGAAACACTGAGGAGTGGGGCTTGTGAACCAAGAAAAAAAGATGGACAAATTAGTGCAACACTGAATTCGTGCTCTGGGGTCCGCCCCATCCATGTGAAACACTGTCTTTCAGTCAAGCGGAAGTAGAGTAAATGGGCAACTAACCATAGAAGAACAGGGTAAAAGGGGAATGGGTTGGGGGTAGGGGTTAAAAACTATGCAATTTTGTTTCTAGAATTTGCCAAAATAAGCAGCACTCAGAATTCCTGTTTGTAATTATACAGC
This sequence comes from Prochilodus magdalenae, assembly GCA_024036415.1. Lineage (NCBI taxonomy): Eukaryota > Metazoa > Chordata > Actinopteri > Characiformes > Prochilodontidae > Prochilodus > Prochilodus magdalenae. The sequence continues at coordinate 119,872 of JAMWET010004382.1, forward strand.
AATGTGCTTGACGCTTGCAAGTGGAGCAATTTTTAGTTGTTGTTTTTGGTGTGTATGTGTATGTGTTTTAACTAGACTAACCAGGGAGTGTGGAAAATCGGAAAAGTCACCAAATCACAAAAAATAGAAACCTTAAGTCATAAAGCTGTCACAAAGCTGTCTATGCAATAACAGCACACATACAACTTACAGACAATATTGTTGTACAAGCGACATAAACCGCAGAATTCCATCAGGACAAGTAATAGAAATAAAATCGTGCCTAGTGCAAACAGTCATAATAAGTCACTGCTTAGTGAGATATCGCAGGTTGCAAACAAGCTGGAAGTAGCCAGTTGGGAGTCTTTTGTCAGGATTACTGGTGTGGCAAAGGGAAAACAGTTCATTACATTTATCTGGGTGTATATTGTTCATCATCATCTAATCCACTTATACTCCTGGGTCACCGGGGGTGATGAAGTTCATCGCTTATTAATCAGATGACAAAAGACACCAGTTTATCAAAGGGCAGACACACACGTGCACTCACACACTCCAATCTAGGGGACATGTAGCAAATCCACTCGACCTGAATGCATGTCTTTGGATTGTGGGAGGAACCTGTAGCACCCAGTGGAAAACCAGACACTCTGGTGGCACTGACCACCTCCAGACCCTTTTCTTTCCTACAAAAGCATGTCCAAAAATGGTTAAAACAATATGCAAACAATCACAATCTAGATTGATCGATATTTAAACAAAATCAATATAAAGACCAGATATAAATTGTTTTATCTCACCGTCATGGCTTTTACAAATATCCACTCATTTTAATACCTACAGCACATTCCAAAGAAGTGTAAGGCTAGGAAAAGTGTCCAAAGATATTCAAAAATGGTGATGCGAACATACTTTTTTATATTTCACCACATAAAGTGTAAATAGCATTAAAATATTCAGGGAATCCAGGGACAAACGCACAAAAGAATGCCCATGACCTTTGACCCCTCAGAGCAGGGGTCTTATCCTTAAAGGGCTGGCATGGCTGCAGGTTTTCATTCTAAATGCGCCCTACCACTTTTCTATAAAATTTAAGGCATTCTGATTTCATATGCGTTTAAATCGCATATACTGTAAAAATCCATTAGCATAATTAAAGGTTTCTGTTGGGAAACAGAGTTTCTGTGGGTGTTTGTTCCCACCTAAACATGCAATGATGTGACTGCTAAAGTAATTTTGTGGAATAGCATCTTTAGTCAGAGGAGAGAGCTCACTGAAGCACTGTGATGATGTGAGGCATTGCACACATCACAGAAAAGGTAGAGGTCTTGTAGACTTACCTGTACACTGCCCAACTGTAAGATAATGGTCAAAAGGCAAGTGTAGGGTTCACCGTAGCTTTACCTACCTGGGTGAGTCCAACCTCTCTAGAAGAAAGAGGGGATTCTTGTCAGGACAGAGATCAGACTGAGATTCATATGACTTTGCAGTCATTAGATCTAAGGCCTCTAGCTGGTAGAGGTTATTGTTTTTGTTTATTTTCCTCTAAATGTGTGTTCGTTGGTGTGTAAATAAAGGTGAAGCGAAAAAGGACTCAACCGCACTTTTTCCAGGCCTCACGGCTACTTTCCTGACACTACGCATAAAGGTTGCCCCCTGCTACGACATATTGTCCGGTCGAGGGACACGCTTTATCACAAGCACATTTAAGGCTGTCTGTCTGTTGCAGGTGCTTCTGTGTTTATATGGCACCAGTATTAAACATTAACGCTGCATTTTCAGTGATCTGAAAAACACTTATCTTGGGCATACAGACCAGCGTTTGCAGTGTACAAACAAGAACAGTGATAATAATGTTATACTAGCTAGTATGGCCTAATGCTATATAGCTAGCTAACATTAACAGATGGTGTAGTGTCACTGTGACGGTATACGGTAGGTTGAATTTGTGCTATTACTTTTGCCCTGACTGAATTTGTGTTCTTCTGTATTAAATGTAATATGTGTCGCTATAGCTCAGGGATGCTGTATTTTACTTTAGTCTAAATTAGCCATTTTGAATAATACACTCATCATCAAAAGAATAGTTGCACCCAGAAGGAAGTGTCAATGCTAAATGCTTCTCGAATGCTAAAAGATAATGGTTACAAGAAACAATAAATGCTGAAAAATGTAAATGGATATACGCAATATTTACTGAGCTACACAGAAGTAGTGCCTCTCTGCATGGCATTGGGTCGCCATGTTTGCTAAGTGCATGTCAGACGTCTTGGCATGGAGTTGCAGAGGTTGCTAATGGTATCCTGTGACCCATCCCATGCAGTTTGGATATTTTCACAAAGTTTCTGCAGATTTCACGTAAGACGTGTAGGTGGGGTGACACCAGGCCTTCTGGACATGTGACATGACTACTAATTTGTTGCTTGTCTCCACCAAGACAAAAGAGTGCAGATGACCTGCTGTCATTCTGAGTCCTTCTATTCTATATGGTTATGTGTCATGCACACCGAGTCATTGAGGGAAAGAGAAATACATTCATAGGAGTGAGAGACAGTGGCACAGTTGGCACAGTCACTGAAGAGGAGGGACAGCAGGGAAGGGGGAAAGAGAGAGAGAGAGAGAGAGAGAGAGAGAGAGAGGAAGAGAGAGAGAGAGAGAGAGAGAGAGAGAGAGAGAGAGAGAGAGAGAGAGAGAGAGAGAGAGAGAGAGAGAGAGTGAGCAGCAGTTACTGAGTGAGAGATAGAGAAACAGTCACTGAAAGAGAGGAACAGCACGAGACAAAAAGAGAGAGAACAGCACAGCCACTGAGAGAAAGAGCAGCATTTTGCTTATGAATTTCCGTCTATTTACATTGAGTCTATTACACAGAGATTAAATTGAAGTCTGAGGAGAGATGTAAACATTGTTAACGACAGGGCACTTTAACACAGGAAGCCAGTCATAACAGAGCTTGTGTATCTGATATCTGAAAGGTTACAAGAACAGCCTGCTTCATTCTGTAATAAAGAAAATTTGGAAAATTGTCCATGTTTGGTGCATGTTGTAAGTAAAGAAATAGAAGACAGTTACAATGAAACACAGGATAATACACACATTGTTGCTGGGTCTTTTCCCCATTTGTTTATGTTCTTTTGAGGGAATTGGTTGCCCGGGCAAATTTAACTTGAAAGTGGCCCAAAATATGCTAAACAGAAGTTTATAAATCCAAAGAAATACTGTGGAGGATTTAAAGCGAGCTGTGCATGCAAGACAGGGGCAATATATAATAATGGGCAGTACATGTCAGTAACAAACAGGCAGTTATAGTAAACATACACATAAAAGTGGTTGTAGTACATTACGCTTATCTATATATAGATAAGATATATTGTTTATCTGAAGATCAAATATTGATATGTTTAAATGTCCTAGCTCCTATTTAATAAGCAGGGCTGGTAAAATGGACAGTGGGTGTAAATACAAGGAGGATGTTTTAATGTTATGGCTACACACCATGACCACAGGTCCACTATGAATGTCCTCCATTTCCAAGCCTTCTCAAACACACCACATAACAGTGTTCATAACGTTGAGCAGAGAAACAGCCCAGAGAGGCTCCAAGAGGAAAATTTATAATCTCCATCTGCAATGATCAAGTTGTGTGGAGTACAGGTAAGATTTTGTTATTCACTGTTCAGTGTACACACGTATATGCGCCCTCAAATAAAACCCTGTGCACTTGTAAATAGTATTATCGCGTCTTGTTTAATACATTAAAGGGAATTAATTTTATATAGCTAAATCTCTTAATTACATACGAGCACATATGAAGGGGGGCGCAGCAGGTGGTTCGATGTCGGTAGGGGGACAGGACTATACTGGTTTGGGAACCACTGCTGTAGGCCATCTGGAAGTTCTAAATGCTACTCATACAGTTACCTCATACAGTTTTAATTACAGGCTTCAAAACAACCATTGTAGCCCTCACTGCGCCGCATCACTACTCTAAATGATGCTCCGCCGCCGCGCGCAACGTCCTGTTTAACAAGAGCAGAGACTGAGAGGGCGGAGAAAGAGGTGCAAGGAGAACAAGCTTAACCTGTAGTTCCCAAAAGTCAGTTGTTTAGTTAACTCAAAGAGAGACCCGTCAGTATTTCGCACGTCCGCTCGTCTATCTAGGACGTCCAACACATGAAAAGTGCTCCCTCCAGCGAGCTACACGTAGCAATGCACCGCCATCAAACAGCCAGGGCCCTGGGGTCCTTCTGGGCTGAAGAACATACCATTACAAGTCTAGGATCGGGGGAGCTCTGAATCAGTCGGCACCTACCATCGTACAGTGGAGACGCTGTTTGTCCATCAGAATGACATCCTGCCTTTTATGTCAAGCTCGTTTACAACCTGATAGCGAGAAAGGAAATCCGACCGTACACAGGCCAGTTCTGATTAGCTCATTTCAGACTAATGGGAGACGCCGACACGACAACAGCGCTGTTTGTAAATACGGCCCTTGAGAACGGAAGAGCACGCGGTGCTCAGAAGAAAGTGGTGCATTAGTAATCAGTGTCGGTGCTTCACTAGTATGCTAGTAATCTGTCTTCCTTTAGCAAATACCACATTGATTACTGGGTTAGAATCTCTGTGATACTATGCTTACTTAAGGCCTGGAATTTCAGTAGGAACTGATGATGGACAAGGAGAGGAGCAGCGATCAAAGAAACAACACACAAGAGCATCTCTACAGTATTAAAACCTTTACTTAGACATGATACAACAGGGGGAAGTCTTCACTCACAGTACAGCAAATCAGGAATAGAACGGCTGAAGTCCGTTGAGGGTGGGTGAAAAACAGTGGACACACACGTTTAAAACGATCCTGTGTGAATTTTTGTGCACTTTAATACTCAGAATGCACAAAATAGTCAGGCGACACAGAGAGGAGTCTTGTTTGAAAGACTTCCCTTTTTCCTTTTGTCTCCCAGCCAGCACTGTCAATGGGCAGTCTCTCCGCAGTGGGCAAATTGTAAAGGGTATTCTCCCTTCCTCCTTTCCTTGTGGCTACTGCTATGCGAAGACTGAACAAACCTGTTTAAAAAATTAGGGCTCAGAAACCTGCTTGTGATGCGTCAAAAACAGCAAGTTTTCCAACATGATTTTATCTTTGAACGTTTTAACACACCACCCCATGTGCAGAGAAACACGTGGAAGTGTTTTATAATTTCAGATGTCTCTCATCACAGGACCATTTATTTTGTAGGAGAAAAAAAAAATTAAGGTTAGCTGTGAAAACACAAGTCAAGCACAGCAAATTGCAATCAAGTAACAGATGTTGTGAGCCACAGCACTTTAGGGAAGATTTTAGCCGTTAAACAGTCTGCATTAGTCAAAGATCCAATGTACAACGTGCCATCACCTTTTGTGTATTAATTAAAAAAAAGAAAAAAAGAAAGGGAAAACAAAGCAGGCTGATTGGCCAGACCGGGGTGCTGCTCAAACACAAACTCACTTAACTTTCACACAGAACCGAGTAGATATATTCAAAACGGCACACCCACCAATGTCCACAGAATCTGTATGCATAATTATACACATCCTCCCCACTAAGAACTTAATCACGAGGATATAGATATTACAGTACCATAGTTAAAATGAGCACAGTAAAAAGAACATTTCTAGCACTGCCATTGTTAAAAAGAAACACCTGGATACAGTAGACAAAGATACACTGCAATATGAATTTCTGGAAGCCAGGAGGGCAACTGTCACATGAGGAACAGGACGGCCACTATTAAAAACTGAAAACAGAGCATGTAAAATGTGCCCTTGATGAATGACAAATTAACTACAAGTTCCTGAAATACTGCCGCGTGACCAGGCTTCCAAAGACAATCTGAAAACATTGCATTAATTGCACTGGCTGATGAAACTAGTTGCATAATATTTTTCTTTTCGGGACAAACATGGATTTCAGTACATGCAGCAGTACATGCATAAAAATGATCAAATCATAAGCAAATCTGCATACATGAGCTACAAGACCAAAACCAAAAAAGGTCTAAAACGTAATGGGAGATGTATGGAATTATAAGCAAGAGTGTTAAACTTATTTGCGAATAGATTCCATACTAAAACTGTTAAACCTAAAAGTAGGAGCATTACTAAACTATAATACACAGAAGCCCTGCAGAACCAGAATACAGCTTGTAGGATGGTCATCTTTGTATATACAAGATTGTTTTCTTTTAAACAGCTAGTACACTTTTTCAAGATTTTAGAATGTGCGTCAACACTTTCACGTACACTTACAGTTGGCAAGCACGCACGTGAATTGTGCACATGAGAAAGTGCAAGATTGTGCCATCTCATGCATGTATTCCTCAGATGCATAGATTGTGATGGATGCTGGTTTTAACTCCTGATTATAGAAGAACTTGTGATCGAATATTTCCACCAGATACTCCTAACGTAACATGACCTCTAAGTGAATTTGGGTATGAACAGACACGGGATGAGAAATGCACAGATATCAAAAACACAGGGAATGATAAAAAAAATAAAAACAAAAAACAGCTTTTCACAGATCCATCACAAGTGTCCTTCATAAAGGCTTGTTTGACCAGGTCAGGGATGTCCAATCTGATCCACAAAGGGCCGGTGTGACTGACTGTTTTCATTCCAACAAAGGAGATAACACGATCAGTTGATCCAGTAGAATCATATGAGCTCCCACTCATTTGGAATGATACCTGAAGTCACACCGGCCCCTTGTGAATAAGACTGGACACCCCTGGACCAAGTCTTCTGATCTATTCTTGCATCATGTTCAACACAGTCAGTAGTACAGTTCCAGCAGAACAGGTATTTATGAGAAGCTTGGCACTCCTGGACCCTTTTTGGGGAGGCGGTCAACCACACGCACAGGTAAGATCGTTTCATCAGGGTCAAGTGTAGGTCTAGTTTAGTCTGGTTTAGGAATCCATGCAATGGACCACAAAGAGATATTCATGGAGGCATCTGGAACTTTGAAACTACACAAATCTGTAGACCACAGCTTAAGTTCGTACGAAGTAAGAAACAGAGGAAAAAAAAAACCCATTTAAAAATTTCCTACAAAATTTTCACTGTGCCTTTCGGCCCTCCTCTGGATACGAGGACAATAATACATATACACCACACCTTAATCATCCCACATACATATTGTTCACAAATGCCCTGGCTAGCATTTTGCACAGGCCAGACCAAGATGATCCTGAATTTCCATGTTGCAATCCAAACTTCATGAGTACAGTACATACAGTAAGAATACAACCTGAAGCCCAAAATGGCATGTCAGCTAAAGGGCCTGCAAAGGGGCATGTCTGCGCTTAATTTCGTGGCCATGAGGGAATAAAAATGTTAATCTAACAACATGTCATGCTCTGGAAACGAGAGTTGTGCATTTTGTTCATTCATTTTGACTGCATTGACAAAAAGAACCATTTTTTTGTAGCAGGTAAAAACCAAAACAGACAGAGCACCAAATTGGAAGATAACATTGAAAACTGATGTGTATGTAATTTGAAAAATAAGGACATCTGTCTAAGTAATCATGTAAAATTGTAACTGGAAAATGCATTTCTCGACAGATTCAAGTCATTTTAGGGCTATATCACCATAGGAGACAAATCAGTGAGGGAAAAGGGGTGGAAGAGAATTAAGGATGGTGTAAGCAGGAGATTTAACTAGCAGACACAGTGAAGCCCCAATGTCCAGGAAGCCGGTAAACCCTGGTGAAAACCGGATTTAAGGGGATCGAGTTCAGTCCACATTAGGTCAGCTGATGGGGAGCCTCCAGCATCTCCATAAGGAATGTATCGATTGGAGTATCACCAATCAGCTTGAAAAAGAACAGGTGCTCCAAACATTTCAAGCCAATCGATCGCAAGGCTGGCAATCGGAGGAGAAGCTTGGCAAACCTAGTGCAGGATATAAAAGCATACAGCATTAGGAATGCAGCAATATGACATTTATGTAAATAAAGATGATTTATATATAAATAAAAATGAACACAAATAAGAGTGCTGTATCGTGAAGCGTAATCAATTATTACACACATCCATTATTACTGCGTCAGGGTCAGACAGATTTGGATGTGGCTGTTTTAAACCCATACACATGGTTCTTATAGTAATGATGATGCTGAGTAGCAAGTTTTGTCAAGTAATAGATCTATTGTTTCAAATGAAGAAGGTGAAGAAAAAAAAAAAGGTCATCTTTTTTATTGGCTTAATCAGTTAACGTTTATACTCACCAAAAATTTTAATAGGTAAGTAAGGTTATTTCACAAAAATGTAACTAGAGGAAAAGCACTATAATTTAATTTATGTATTTTTATACTCCAAAACATAATTACAGGGAAAACTGTACTCAGGTATAGTAACCAGAGTAAATATGGCTCAAGTTTCCTAAAATAAGCTGCCATAATGTAGTCTACAGCTTCTACTAGGCTTGGAAAAAGTAGTATATCCTGAGTACGTAATAGTTCCAAACTCATTTCATGTGCACCTAGTTTATCGGTGTTGTGACCAAACGTAGTTAGTCTAACCACAAAGCTACCATTACTACATGATACTGACTCCAAAAGCATTTTAATAGTTTCATGACATTTAGATTAGTAACTTCTGATGAATACGTGAATGTCTGTCACCTTTGCAGGAGCAGCAAAAAAAAAAAAAGTGTTACATAGAGGTTACCCAATTCACATCTCTTCATATACGTGTTTTCTACAAACATAAAACAGGTCAGAAAACAGTATGACAAACGTGCATTCTTTACCTGCCCTGCTGGTCAGGGTATCTTTGTTTACAATAAGCCTCCAGTGATGCATAAACTTTTTCTCTCAGCAATTCCACTTCACTTGGGCTGGACAGACCCTTTGCATCTGTGAAAAATATTTAAATGAAACTAAATAACTGGACATCACTTTAGACAAATTTTAAGCACACAAGTTTTGAAACATAGGAGTGCATCAAATCTCTCTCACTTTGCATTCTTAATAGCTCCAGAATTTCGAAAAAAAAAAAAAGGGAATTTAGTTCATAAGTAATCAGTGATCACATCATAAATGATAACAGGAATCTGTTGGGTTGGTTTGCCCAAAATGTGCTCAGAAGTATTAGCACCAACAAGGAGACTTGTTAACTGAGTATGACAGGACAGCAGCCTGCTACAATCAGCAAACCCAGCTATACTGCGGTTCAGTTACATGACTTTGAACACATATTTTTCAGTTTTCAGCCACATATTGCCAAGGATCAGGTAAACGTCTTCTATATTTACCAGCTTTAAATGTTCATGTTTAGGCTCTGTCCACCTCAAGTTAATCAATTCCAGTGTGGGGAGTACACCACGGTTGGTTCAGCACTAACGTAACTGGAAATGCAAAACCAAAATCAAAGCTTCTGGGCTCAAGTTAAAAGAAGTACAATTCTCCTTCTGGAATTCTTTAGCACTGATGAAACTTGTTCACACTACAGTTTCTTTAGGACTCAGGCCCCACATGGCTAATGCAAAATTAGGGGTAGTGTGTTTCACGTTTATCAAATAGCAGTTTTGATTGGTTCATTACCAAATACTCCAATAGTGGCACAATATTAGAATCCTTATAACGGTTATCACCGTATCATAATCGAAATGATTTTTCCTGAACATTATATTTATTATATAATATATATTGTATTTAGTGCCTCTGTTTTGTAAAAGGAATACATCACCTGAGTCTGCATTACAGGGATTTGATTTTGAGTAGGAGGTTTACCTCTGACTCAATGGTCTGGATACACATAAAAGGCTGGGTCATCAGCCCGAGAACCTTCAGAGCTCCAAGTAGTTTGCAGTGCTCTGACAGTGGTTATTGATTAATAAATAAATGCAGATGCAATCTGAATTCACAGATTAATACAAAAAGAGTTTAACTGTACTACCTGGGTTGAATAGGATAATGGCTCTCAGACAGCCCAACTCAGTCTTGTCCATCTGCATATCTCTCATCTTACTCACTAGTTCAGTCAGCACCCTGCATCACAGTACAAATTGAGAGAGGAAATGAAGGAGAAAGAAAACGTAGGAGCGTAGAAAATGAAAGGGAAGGAAGGAGTGACAACTGTTAAAGTTAGGAGGTCTATATTTACCTTCAGTTTGACACCACAACAAAAAAATCAGAACAATGCACCCAGTTCTACATCTAATTAACACACTTCAACAAATGAATAACATGCAAAACTAATTTCTTCATCATCATAAACTTTATGAACAGCATTTGGATAGGCAGGTTATATTGATCACCAAACCAAAACAAAAAAAACATGAACAGATTTAACAGCACCTTGGAACTTTTAGATTCAGCTAATGGATTAATGACAACAAGAGGGTTGTACATTAGCCTGCTGACGCTCAAGGCCTGTTAGTGATACAAAAAGAGAGGCTGCCCTACGACCAAAGCCCCTAAACAGAAGACTAAATTCTCACATAAACAAGTTAAAAAATTATTTGTGTTTGCATTTGCTTGTTTTTGCAATATTTGTGACATGTGGTGAAGCATCATTACCTGTCAAATATGGCCCCAACCTCTGCATTGTGCGCACTCTCCCTGTGTATTCAACCACAATGTGTTATTACAATGTCAATACACAGATTATTACATTGTTAACATTTCCCTCATTTACAAAAGTCATGACTCCATATGCACTAATGGAGACAGAGGGGCCCATTCAAGAAGTAACAAGTTACAGGCTATTGTTGCGAAGGAGACAGCCTGTTCATAATAGCTTGTAGAATTAGCCATGCAAAGCAGCAACAAAAAGATGGCAAAACAAAGACACAAAAATAAGCCACAAAAGGTTTCAAATTCTGAACATGAATAAGAGAACAGAGAAATGATTTATTTACTTATTTTAATCTATAGAATGAAAGCAAATGTTAAGTGCTGCTGATGTTCCCAGTAGGAAGCGTTTATATTCATTATAAAGACCATTTATTATATGAGTATTGAGCAGAAAGCACAAGCAAATGGTAAATGGTGCAAGTAATAAACCAGAAAGGCAATCAAGCACCATGAAATCAGATCAGCTACAGACAGTACAAGACTATTCAATGTTAGAAATCCACTGTGTAAGCTGGGGGAAGAAGAAAAGAAGGGTGGGGGAAAAAAAAAAAAAAAAAAGGATTTAACTCATTTTGTGGACCCCCCCCCAAAAAAACAAAACAAAAACAGGTATGAAATTAAACTGATTGTTCATTAGGGCTGGGCGATAGGATGATACAGCTGGAAGCAAGTCACGATTAACAAGTAGCACAATGTCTCTGGTTAAAAGACAATAAGAGAACAGAAATTAAGCTTACCAAATAATTGTATATAATATTCATTCATAAAATGTACAAACAATTGTCATTACATGATCTAATTTTGTTTTTGACCAAGAACTATAAAAAGGACCCATGACTGTTTCTTTTTGACTTATTTGCTTATGGTTAACAAGCTAAAGATTCTCCCCCGGGGGTAGCCTTCCACCTTTGAAATCATTTGCATCATTGAAAAGTGATGCCAAGGAAAAAAAGGGGGGGCCTACAAAGTTACATTTGATGGGTTGTCTGTGTTCACAATCACAAATGTCAAAACCTGAAGAGACATGCAGTCATGTCAGAATATTAAAACCACCTTGTATCTACACTCAGCATCCAGCTTATCAGCTCCACCTAATCATAGAGAAGCACTTTTTATAGTTCTACCATTACAGAATGTAGACCTTTTGTTTCTCTGCATACTTTGATATTCCTCTATCACCCTTCTTAAATGATCAGGACACAGAGCAGGCATTATGTGGGTGGTGGATCATTCTCAGCACTGCAGTGACACTGATGTGGTTAGTGTGTGTTGTAAAACATAACTAATACCTGCTCTGTGGTGGTCATAACCATTGAAAAACAGCATACAGGGAATCAAATGGAGTCTCTAGAACTACAAAATGCAGCTAATATATAGTCAGTGGAGCTAATAAAATGGATACTGAGTGTAAATACAAGGGGGTAATATTTGGATATGACAGTCCAGTTTATTCACGTACATAAAAAAAACCCAAAGCAACAGCAAACTGTAGCAAGGTGTGTCTAAGGGGTTTTGCAGGTAACTATGTATTATGTACTTTTTAGATATCGCCCAGGCCTACTGAACATCAAAGCACACTGAAGCAGGGAGACATTAAAAGATGTGTATTAAACAACAGCCTGCAACCAGTTATTCCAAAATGTGTTTTAGTCCTTAAGCATAAAAATCTGGAGTCCAAAATGTGGTCAGTTTTAGCCTCTTAACAATGTAATCACCGTGTACATAGCCACTGCTAAGGAGTGACAAAAGGAGAGTGTGTCAGCAAAAAGATTGTGAGAAGTGCCCACAAGCAGAGGAGACTTTGACTCATTGACTATGTGTGTAAATAGGCCACAGTGCTGCTCCACAGAGAGAGAGACAGAGAGAGACAGACAGAGAGAGACAGAGAGAGACAGAGAAATAAATAAGTAAACGATAATGACAGAATAACTTCAGTAACATGCTGAATAACAACGCTGCACCAGACTATTTGATCCCAATTTTGGCACAAGGGTTCGTTGTCAGTGCACAGACAGCTTCAGGTGGTTTAGTCAGAAAGACGGCTTATTCGGCTGATGTAAAGAGATATCTACATTTAGACAGGGCAGTGGATAGATACCAACAGGTGCACAATGATTGTGACCAGGGGCAACTGGCTAACATTATCCCTGGGACTCTGGCAGAAATCACATCCAGATTTAATGCAGAAGGCCTTACACTCATATCCCGCAAGGCAGTGCAGAGTTATTTAGCTGGGATAGAGGAGCAACGCACGGACCCAAACAATGTCATGAAAACACACCCCACACCAGCATGGAACCATATCCACTGCACAGTGCCTTGCTGACAACTAGGGTCCATGGTTTCATGGGGTCTACAATGCACATAAACCCTACCATCAGCCTAAAACAACTGGTACCATGACTCATCAGAGCACACCACATGTTGCCTCTAGGGTCCAGGTAGCAACCTCACAAGCCCAAGTGAGGTGCTGTGTTTGATGTTGTGATATGGGTGTGGGTCATGATGTTAACTGAGTGCCTGTTGATGTTAAGGTGATGTAAACAGAGGTTTAAAATTCTGTATGGAATTACAACAGTGGCAACTTTTAGGTGGCACACGCTTCAGCACTCCAACCACCCCATATGCAATGCCTAGAGTCACCTTGCACATTGAATCTGTGGGATCCAGTTCTTCGCATCTAAGCTGCTGTTGCTCCAACACACCCCCATTTTACAATTATGGTATTAATGGTTGAGGTCTAACAGGGCAAGGATTTTACAAACTGACCTCTGGCAAAAGGTGGCATCCTATGACAGTGCAATGTTTAAAATCTCTTAAAGTACAGAAGATGCCAACTGCCAACTAGTCTGTTGGAAAAAGACTGCATAAATTTGCTCTAGATAGAAGACAAACCAATTAAGAAGCCTTTGCTGTCAAAATGTTTTTATATAGCGAAGCAACGACCTGGACTTCTAAACAAAGTGTCCAAACAGAGTGGTTTGCCCCAGAACTAGAACACAACAAAATGACTTCATAAGATTCATGGTTTGGGGCTGCATTGCTGCCTCAGTGCCTGCCCAACTTGCAATTACAGAATCTCAGAGCAACTAAGGAGAACGTGAGACTACCTGTAAAAAAGTTAAAGCCGCTATGCATTACTATCCCAAGGACAACAAACTCAAAAATGCAAATAAATCCACAAACGAATAGTTCCAAGCAAAGGAGGAAACTGAATGTTTCCTAGTCAAAGCCTAGATCTGAACCTGAACAGAATGTTATTGGGAGCAGTTATAGGAAAAGCCTACATAAAACAATATTAAATGAACAATTTTAAGGAACAATTCAACCGAAAACAGTGTTTTTCCACAAAAAACTTTTTGGAAAAAAGGGAACAAAGCTGAGATTTCCTTTCCACCTCATGTAGTGCTGTAGTTATATTCTTGCCCTGAAGAAAACTCAACTCAAAGGGCCATGGAAGCTTGGAAGCATTATTTAATGTCTATTTTGGATTTTGGTGCCATGACATACAAAAGATGCATCTGCCACTACTATCAACTCTTAATCTTTAGACCATCTACCACTCACTGCTCCAACTAAGCAGTTTGACTATGGGATAGTTTTATGACACGTCAAAAATTCTGGTGGTCGGTCTCTTTAGATAGTATACAAAACCACAAACAATCACAACCACTGCTGAAAAGTAATAAACCAATATTTGCTGTACCAATTCACATGCTGACCTTGCTCCATTTAACTGAAAAGAACTGTGGGGTACGCACATGAATACATTTTTTTAAAAACTGCGTTTATAAAAGTGTCTGTAGTCTGCAGTTTTATTTTTAGTGCTCAGTGTGGTAAAATTAACACCTTTGTACTGCTTTGTCAGTGACTGAATCTCACCCCTAAGTAAATCAACTAAAGAACCATTGGAAAAGTATATATAAATATATATATAGTATGACTTCGTCATATGATATTTGTTCTTTTTCAAATAAATATTTTACTCTGTGTTTATATTTTAAGATGCCAGCTTACTCACATTTGGTTAAACAGTACATTGCCACAAAGCTTTTGGTTCTACCCATTGTAAGTGAAGTGCAACATGATATGTTGGTCATTACAGATAAATGCCAACTCTGCCACAGAGCCCAAAGTATTTAGGAACAGATCATCAGAATACACTCTAATTAATCAAATCCATTAAAATATGCCTGGCTGTGATCATGATCCTCTCATCAGATAGAGGTTTACGGCTTTAATCCAACATTAACAGTAAGTATGTAATTAGGTTTTTAACTGAAGAGCTTGGTTTCACCTTCATTGCTAACTGCAAAATTCAGGGCATAAGTAAAGCTAGAATGTAAACACCAGTTATTCACATGTTAGTGAAAAAGTAAGGAGTGGCTTCTATCGAGCCTCCCCGACTGTCCTACAATTATTGCCTGAATCTGTAAGAGACCATTCATTACCTGTCAAAGATGGCTCCGACGCCTGCGCTGTGTGCACTGTTCCTATGAACATGTAGGCCAGTGGCCAACAGAATACCATCCTTTACTGTGATGGAGCGATGGGAAAATGAGGCGATCAGCAGTTCATTCCAGCCTGAAAGGAGACAATTGAGACAAATAGACAATCATCTTAAAAATGCTTGTTTTATGTAAAAAATTATCACCTCACTGAGACAGGAGGTCATTCAATATACACAATCTCCAACCCACCAAACACAAAATAATTAGTGATATCTGTTGCCATGCCCATTGTGTTTACTCCGTACCTTATACTTAATCCAATTAATCAGATTTTTGTGGTTATACATTTATTCCTAGATTGGATTAAGGCCTAGAAATTGGTGTGAGCTGTTCCAACAACCAAAAGCAGCTACTTTTGCATTGTCATTTTTTTAATGTTCATAATTCTACCCTCCCCGCCTACTGTACACCTATATTCACCCTCTGTCTAAAATGTTGTTAGAGTTGCTTTTTAAGCCCACCTACCAATGAACACAGTGAGCTCTGATTAGTAAGCTTGTCCGCTCTGTTCTGTCAGAGCAGCATGCCACTACACATTCTGTCCCCAAACTGCTGTGGCCACTCTTACAATAGCTTTGGCTCTACCGTATCGAAATATTAATATTTACCAGCACGCAGAAGGATGACCTGATCATCCAAAGGCAGTTCTGAGAAATGTGGGATCCTCTTGGCCCACTCCACCAGAGTGAAGAGCTGCTTATCCGCAGCCTGGCAGATATTAGTTACAGGATCATTCGGCTGTAGGGTGGGTGGAGAAACAAAGAATAGAAGAGATGATGGATGAAGGGAGAGACAGGGATAAAGTAGGATAAGCAGAGGTAGAGAGAGAGGTAGAGGTAGAGAGACAGAGAGAGAGAGAGAGAGAGAGAGAGAGAGAGAAAGAGAGATAGAGAGAGACGGAGGAAAGGAGAGAGACGGGAGATGGAAGACAGAGAAGGGAACAGAGAGAGGACAAAGAACACTGTAGTCACTTGATTCAATGTAATTTGAAATTTCACATGATTTTCCTTGCACTTTTTGACGTAATTGCTATACACAGTTGACTGTCCTGTCAGTCACTCACAGAGTTGGTCCCTGAGCTTCCATCAGAGTGCATTTCCGTCTTCTGTTCCACAGCCATTTCTGCTTCCAG
The DNA here is from genome assembly GCA_024036415.1 of Prochilodus magdalenae. Lineage (NCBI taxonomy): Eukaryota > Metazoa > Chordata > Actinopteri > Characiformes > Prochilodontidae > Prochilodus > Prochilodus magdalenae. Next base: position 136,115 of record JAMWET010004382.1, read on the forward strand.
AATCTTTTCTACTGGCATCTCTTCATTAACTGCACTAGTAGACTCTGCTTCCCCCTCTCGCTCCTTGTTCCTCTGACGCTCTTCCTGAACAGCTGAAACCCATGCACAGAGCAATGTGTAAGAGACAAAAAGGTGAAAGGTAAATGAAAGAAAGCCACAAGATGAGTGGGATAAAGAAAGAGAAAACAGATGAAAGTCAAATATATGCATATGGGTATTTGCGGGTTGAAGTCTTTTGGGCATGCTTTAATCTAATTAAATTCTACTGTAGAAAAAAAATGTTTTGCTGTTACAAAATAAAATCTAAGAAACTTTCTCTACATGGCTCAATAAAGTTTTGGTTAGGATTTTATGTGACGATTTTAAGTATCTAACTGAACTTTGAGCATCCCCTTATGTACACATGCACACATACACTCTTCTTTCCCTCCCTCTTTTCTCCTTACGTCGTGTCACTCATCTTGGACCACTACAGAAGGAGAGGGAGGAAGAGACAGAATGAGGAAAAAAATATGGACAGAGGAGGACATGGGTTATATTGACAAAGTTCTCTCTCCTCCCTCTCTTCTAGTCTTTTCCTTGATATTTGCTACTCACAATTTCCACCAAACTAAAGGCCAAAGTAGTTACGGAAGATAGTTCAATTAACACCCCCAAATCAAAAAAAGCTGGTCTGATATGTCACTACTAAAACTGAAAACAGTGATTTATACTTATTACATTAAAAACAGATTGACGTAATGTGTCATGAATTTGCCTACTTTTTCAAAATGAACATTACCACTTCATTATGTTGCCATTCAAAACACAAAGATGTTTAGAGACTGACGATGAAAAGTGATGAAGCATTCAGGTGCAAATTTCTTTTGAGGTGTGTAACCATACAAGAGCCTTTGTAGTCTCATTGTGCACCACATATTCTCCATTAGGGACAGGTTGGGATTGTAGACAGACAAGTCCAACACCTGCAGCCAAAATCTCCAAAGGTGCTCCAAAATCTCTACATACTTTTCTTTATTAATCGGACCATCACAAATGTCCAAGTTATTTTTGTCGCGGTCACGTACACGACCCGACACTATGACAGACCCTGGTTCGATGGCCCATCCTAGATGTCGCCAAGCGCCTCTGTTACACTTCCTTTTGACGTAGTCATTCTAAAAGGCCTTTTTAAAATGTACTAACGTATTGCAGTGCCTGACAAAGGTTTAAATAATCCTGCACCCATGTGGCTATATTTATTTCAGATGAATCACAGGTCCTCATGCAGTGCCACCTAAAGGACTAAATAGCATTATTTAGCTTAGGTACTTTAATCACTGAAAGTTCTCCACATATTTTGAATCTTTTATTCACCCTTGAAGGTGAAATTTCCGAATCCCTCAATGCCTTTCTAAGTGAAACATTGATTATAAACTTTGCAATAATTTTAGCAGCAGATATTAGTGACAGGATCATTTGGTTGCTGGGTGGGTGGGGAGAGAGAAAGAGAGAAACTGGGGGGAGAGGTGAGAGGAAGGCCTGGAGCCTGTGTTATATCGTTGAGGAAGCATGACGCTTCCTGATGAACACTTAGGAACACAGTTTTTAAACATAATTCTTCTCTTGGCCAATATTTACACCTAAAGGGTTCCCTGGATGATTTGGTACCAAAACCATGATTACCATTAGCCATTGATATCACCTGGTTTAAAACCCATCATTATTTATTTTACGTCATAACCAGCCCTAAACACCCGTGCCCCACAGGAATGTGTTGCAGGCCTGAAAGGCAATAGCAGGTGCAGGTCCATAAAAATCTTGTGCATACTGTAAAAAGTGAAATACAATTTTAATTTTAGAAATTATTACTTTCTTTTTGCTTTTCCTTTTCCATACCATCCCAACTTTTTTCTGATCTGGGGTTGTCTATACTTTTAAGCTATGGACCGTTTTCTCAAAAATCTCTGTTTTACCTTTTATATCCCCACCTTTCCTTTCTAAACCAAGTCTTACCTTCTCTCTTCATGCCCATGGCCAGGCACTTCTGGTAGCGGCAGTATTGGCAACGGTTCCTCTGGCGCTTGTCGACCATACAGTCCTTGTTGTCTCGACAAGTGTAGCTCAAGTCCTTTCTCACAGTGCGCTTAAAAAATCCCTTACATCCCTCACAGCTGTACACACCATAGTGCTTACCTACAAGATTAAGAAAATAAGGAGAGAAAAATGGGTAAGAAAGAAGGGAAGGTTCATAAGGGTACAAAAACTGAATGTTGGCTTATGGGAAATCAAAATGTTATGCTTTCTTTTGTCTAATCAATGAATTTGAATTAAAAAAAATCTTACAAACTCAACAAAAGGGCAAGACAATTTAACATGACTATTAGGCATCATCACACATTTATACTTTATGATGGAAACGAGGTTCGTCTTTCACTCAGAAAACAGGCTCCTACCATTTTTATGCTCGACTGAACAAACTACACGTGCTGTGGCTTGATTCATACATACTATCTCTGCATGGCGCAAGCGATGCGAAACCGCTTGATTTCTATTTCTGCGCACATGCAGCATCCCAGACAGGGCACTGAAACTGCACAGTACACTGCCGTGTAAATTAGTTTAAGGTAAAAACCAAGCTGAAATTCCTGAACAATATCACGCAAAAACTACCTCAACCTATCACAAAGCAGACAGATTTTCCAGCTGGTTTACCAGGCCTGAAACTACTGCCCAACCACAAGTCCACATGTCATCTAGGCCTGTATGTCACGATCAGAATTTGTTGGTTGGATGAGTTTCAATGATGGACCGCATTAATATGTTTCTTACTGATAGTTTCTTGCTGAGACAGACACCACCCATGTATTTATGTTTAAATTAAGCACATATAGCATAATTGTTCTTTTTTTATTCTACTTTTGTGTAAAATAATAAACAAATCTAATTTTAAAATAAATCCATAACATTGCCTAAATGACATTCCTTCAGCAGGACTGGGCTGCTCCTTTATAAAATTATAAACTCAAAAACACAAAACAAAAACAGAATAACTAAACTAAATAAACAAACAAAATTATTTAAACAATCATTTTAAAGTGCAGCGCAGAAAACCTGCGGTGTGATTACTACAGCAAAAGGAAATGTTATGGTCGTCCCTACAGTTCTAAAGTCAAAAGATGCTAACCACAGGACAATGTCTGCACATAATGGTGGTAAGTGCACCATTCACTGTCCAGCAGCGACAGTGAGGTGTCCACGCAAAAGGAACTATAAGAACACATATAGGATAAGTGGAGCTAAGAACATGTACAACAAGTGCAGAAACCATGAGGTTGTGGTGTGTGCGTGTGTATACACACACTGACTATATTTCTGTATCACTGACTATATCACTAATTTCAACATCCCACTTTAAACTGTACCACATAAAGGTCAGTGTCCTTATTATGTTTATTCCACAATCTTCAATGTGTGTTATGCAAGTACCAGAGGAGCGGTCGCCACAAATTGCACAAAGGCGTTTCTGAGAGAGCATGGGTCCAGGACTGTGGCTTGAAAGTGGCTTCAGGCCAAATGGGGGCTTTACATCATCTGAACTGCTAACAGCATGTAGACCAGACATTGACACCGTGGAATTGATCTGGAGGGAAAGGAAAAAATTATTTTTAATTTGTTTGGCTTCCGAAAGTACAAAAAGTGTATTATTCACAGTAACAGTTCACATATCAGCTCAGCTCCCATCAACATACCTGCCTAACAGACTGTTAAAAAAATAGCACCCAGAATAGTTATCACAAAAATAATTACAGTAATCCGTATTTTGCTTTAATGATAACTGGCATAGAAAATTACACAATTATTACCAGATCTTGTAATAAAAGGTTGTAGGTAATCATGCATGCAATCATGCAAAAACTCACATTTTGTGAGGCACAGGATTGAAAAGCTACACAAACAGTGAAGTCATTAATGAGTTTGGGAAACACTGTGTTATGTTTAAAAAAAAAAGGCACCAAAACAACATACAGAATTTTGTATGTTGTGTTTAATTCTGGCTCCTTTTGTGAAAGAATGAACACAAACAGCAGGTACATACTTCAATAGAATATGTCAAAAATTCTTATCAATGTATGCTGCGTCTCTGTTACTGATTTTTAAATTGTTGTCTGCCTCAAAGCCAGTGGTACCATCCAACAACACCAACCTTTGAGAGCAACTGGTAGCTGCACCAGCAATCTAGAAGTCATTAAAAGTGCTGCCTGCCAACCAAAAACTGAAAATGACAATAGCTTCAAGTCTCTCCAATTGAAAATAAGAAAGAGCCTAGATTATTATGTAGCACTAAACTGACCAAGAATCAAACACCTGCTGAACTCCACCATCAGCCTACAAAAAAAAAAAAAAATCCAAAACATAGTTAGCGACCTCAAACCTGGTGCCATACAAAGTCCATCCAGACCCTGCGTTGAGTGCAACTACTGAGACAGGAATCCACCTTACTTCAACAAACAGAGCCAGTTAAATTGTTCTCCTCAAAGCCTTGTACTTGCATATTAGATCCAATTCTTACAGGCGTACTCACAAGAAATCACAAAACTTATTCTATCATAAACTCATCTCTTCGCCTCTTCTAACCAGCTTTGATTTCACAGGTTATTGTCTTTTTTTCAGTTCAACCACCAATCATGTTCTTCTTTCAAATTTAAATGATTCATAAAACTGTAAATAAATAAATACATTTAATAAGTATTTTTTTCTTGTAAACTAATTTAAGCAACTGTACAATATTGCATGTTCACCTAAACAGTGGCATCTATTAATCTGACGTCTACCTGTATGTAGGGCAGTAACTGTATTCATTTTTTTTGACACTACAGTGACAACGCAACATATCCATGAGGTTTGCCACTGCACCGCCAGGTCGTGGGTGTAGCTTTCAGGGGACTGAACACCTTTCAGTAATAATGATCAGTATAGCAAAAACACCTAAAAACTCAGAGGCAGTAAGATACCGGTGCAACACCCAGCATTTTATCTTTACTTTTAAGCTGCATGGAGACACGGACACAAAAAGACAAGATAGATACTGTCAGTGTCAGTCAGTAAACAAATCTCAGCTAACTATAGTCTTCCTCAGCTCACTAACAAAAAGCTGCTTGAAAAGCACTTAACTGATGATAAGCATGACAAACGATGGTGAATCAACTTTCATGAGCAATTCAGTAATTGCTTCACTCCACAGGAGAAATCACATGACCACTGTATTGTGGCAATAATAATAAGGCAATTACGACAGCCCTACTTGTGTGATCACACTGTTTGAACAAAATGCATTGGTCCTTATTCAATCACTTTCTGTAGACTGCAAAGGCTATGAAAAGCATTCAGACTTCTATGAAATCACAAACCCAACTAGGCCACCTGACTGAGCAACTACAACTGCTTTTCACGTCATGGATGTTTTTACATGTTAACACGTATCTAAACTACAGAATTATATAACTCTGATTGGGATAGGAGTTTGGTGACAATTTGAAAGCAGCAATTTTAACAATGTTGGCTTTACATCTTCCACTGTAAACTACAGAAAGAGACATCAAACACCATGTCTTTGCTGATCAACAGATCAACTGTGTAGTATCTGGAAGTAAATACATTTGCAGAAAAAAACCTATACACCTGGGAACTTACTTGAGGACTGCTGATGGGGCCATATCCTACAGAGGGCGTCCCAGGTAGACATGGGGAACCCAGCGAAGAACTGATGACGGAGAAGGGTGATCCTATGCTACTAACGGGACTGTTGACCGCTGAGGTATTAGGGGGCAATGAGGTCATGGCAGCTGCTGAGGAGGCCAGTGGGGGAGACCGCTGGCCTGAAGGAGGTGACGACACAGAGGAGCTGTCTGGACTACGAGAATCTGGGAAGAAAATGAAGTTTATTATTTTTAATGTAGAACGTAAATCAAAACTGACACTGGTTGTTTTCATAGAATGCAAAATGAAGCACAAAATGAAATGCAACACCATTTTAAAAATAGCTTTAAAGAGCACAACATGTACATAACCACTTAAAATACATTTTCTAAATGATACGAGATGCCAAATCTACAAGGACCCAGTGACTCGAAGGCAACCAGGCTGCATAACTAAATTAGAAATAGATATTTTATTAACTTTTCTCTTTTCTCTAAAACAGTGCCTGACTAAAGTTTCTGCCTTGTATAGACCCAGACTGACGTTGCACTCATACAGGCTTTGCATATGGAGAGCCAAAAAGTTAACTACCTTACTGAATGCATATATGGAGGTAAATGCAGCGGAAATAGCCCATACCTACTTCCCAATGCACCCATAGACATAACACAATAGAGTAGCCATCAAGCAAAATATCCGAAGTCTGTTTTTTACTAGTTAAACTACAAAGATAAAACAATATATATATTTGTGGGTAAACTTTGATTCATAACGATAGACTACGTACTAGAACATTCCCTTCAAAAACACTAATGAATACATGTCGTAAACAACACTTCTAATAGGGAGTATCTCACCTCTGCTGTCGCCCATGGCGAACGTCCAGCTTGAGTAAGCGTACTGGTACAGGGAATCACGCTGGATCCTGAATAGTAGCTCAACTCAAGACCGCGGACTGAGGCCCGAGCCTCTGTTTACCAACCCCAGTTCTACCTATCTGAGGGTCACGAAACAACAAAATGGGAGAAAGTATGTTACTGAGCCCTACAATGCAACGTTATTTCAACATTCAACGTGCTGTTAAAGACAGTAGTCGATGTGTTCACATGAACTAACCTATCAAGCTATCATGACCCGCTACCAAGGCTGTTTAACTGCTTAGGTCGTTAGCCAACTAGTACATGTGAAGCTAACTTGCTGCTGTACTTACTCTGCACAATTGCGGGTCACCAGAAATCACTGCTAATCTAATCTATGCACTCGTTTTAAAACTACATTTACTGGTTTTAAAGGAGGGACCGCAAGCTTTACTTCAAGTCATATCTGAGTCTAGGCTAGTTAGCTGGCATGCTAACAACTCCGAAGCAAAAACACCTTCGTATAGCTAACAAAAGCTCAAACTGCATGTCCAGCGTATCCACTGTTACCTACATACATAGACCAGTTTACACAGAAACACGAATAAATAAACAGAGACGGAGCAAATTAGTAAATACCTAAGTAAATGTAGCAAACTAAGGGTGGAAAAAAATATATACAAAAATCGATGGGCCTGTACTCCCCTCTCCCACCGCTTTGGTACCTGGATATGCTAATTCGTAACGTCGACAAATCCTTCCTTTCTGAAGAGGAAACTGATTCTGTTTACATTACGCCATTTTGGCTCTTTGACTCTTCAGACCAGTATTATGTTGAATAATAAACATTAATTAAAATAGTAACATTAAAACCTTAAAAACAACCCTGTTTTTGCTCTCAAACGTTTTCAGTAGAAAAAGTTTACCAATATCAAAATGACCATATTAAATAAACAAAACGAATACTGTATAATAGTAATTTAAATAAAGAGAAAAATAAAGTGTCCATGATAGATGATCACGTTAATCACTGTAAATGCGGAAAGATTTCAGTTTAAATATTAAATAGCAAAATATCAATGCTTTGACTGAGCCTTTTGTCATTTTTTTTAAATCATTGCTGCTCAGAGCTAAACCACCAACAGACATTCAATTATATCACATCTTAAAACATTATTTCCTAGGAAAATAGTAATAAGAGTCTCGTAGAACGAATAAATTTTGATTGTTGAGTTAAGATGGCTTTCAGTTAACCCAATATTTTCACGTATATTTTCAAAAAGGACTTATCTGTTCTTTTTATTTAGTGGTTTACTCAAGTCAAAACGTTCACTGTATTTTATTTTATTATTACTGAAGTGTAATAATGTATCATCAGTTCCACTAGTAACCAAATAGCGCCAGCTGTGGAACCCTGATGCTGTAATCGACCCTGCGGCACCCGTACACAATGTTTAAGCAGCCAACACAGTCAATTTCAGACACAGCTATATAACAGCACAGACAAAAACAAACTCTTATTGATCTTTAATTTGTAATAGACAAAGTAACAAAAAAAAACACACAGCTTTTGCACAAGTCACTGTGCTATACTGAAGCAGCTAGCAGCCACGCCGTATATAAACTCATCTTTTCTCTTTGTGCTATAAGCCCTAGCTACATCTCTTTCTCGTGTCAGCTCTCGCCTGTCTCAGTTCTTCCTGCCTCTATGCATACAGTATGCATTCTCCCGAGGCAAAAATTAGCCTCACCTTCATAATAAAAGTCTTTGTACCGTAAAAGTCCAGAGAAAAACTGCTGGAAAATTATTATCTTAAAATAACACTGAAGCATTTCCTGAACACACTACACAATGTATATGCATGTGGTATATGTTTTTTAAAAGTTGTATGTATTGCGCTGTTTATATAAATATGTGATACGGTAGGACGTTTCCACCAGGTTCACGTCTTTTAGCCGAGGCTATACAAGCTTCTGCTTCAGTCTAAAAAGCATGACATTCTTACACACTTCTCCTACAAACCTTATTGTCTTACTGTATACAGCTAGACTTGTATACAATATTTTCAGCGTCCTGCATTCAACAATCGGAAAAAACTGTGACATATTTTTATTGTTTTATATGTTATTAATAAATAACTTTATTTAAAAAAATATGTACAAACTCATTTTCATAATCAACATAACATTTTCACAATTAACAAAACATGTCATTTGACTAAGGGGATTCATATGACTGCATACATTAACAGCACCGTGCACTGTGCGTGCCTGTAATCTTGTATTAGTGCTATTAAATGAACGTAAATGAACAAATAAGTGACCAAAACAAAACAAACTTTATTGATTGTTCCATTGAAGTTAGGGGTCAGAGGAAGCAAGAATAAAATATAAATGACAAGAGGTGAAATATAAAACCAAGGTGGTAAGGTTAACTACCTAGATACTCCTGTGTACAGAATATGAATATATTAATGAGTGTAGACACCACTACGCATTACATTTTTTAGGAATCAAAAGAAAGGCTGCTACCTCTGCTCCTGGTGGGACGAAGGGCTCCTATAATGGACATGGTTTCTGGGAAGATGGAAAATGTGCACACATCTTTTTTTTAATATAAAATTTGCTTTAGTCATAATATGTTCATTACCACACCATCACGTCAAATGTACTATAACATTTTTTTAAAGGCATTAAGTGAGGCACAAGATGGTGACTCACAAATAGTTTGTGCACAAACACCACACTGTAGTAGGGGAACACCTATAATACAGTAGACTTTCAGAATAAATAAAAAAACCTATTCAAGTATTCAATGAAACACCCTCATTATACACACTGCTCTTTTCTTCCTACACATAAACAGTTGTTTACAACTTGTTGGTCGCCATGAGTATTTTGTACAAGCACCAAGCCTTCAATGGGCTTGCAAAAAAAAGTAGGGGGGAAGAAAGTGTCTGTATAATGAACTTTAATCAATCACACAAATTTCAATCCCAATTTAATAAACTTGGGTGAGTACACTGAATTGGGACGTAGGGTAATAGGTCATATCATGATATTTGCATGTAATACAGTGGGGTGCGAAAGTTTGGGCAGCGTTGTTAATTTTCCTGATTTACCTTTATAAAGCATTGATTGTTTGGATAAAAAAATTTCATTAAATATATCATATAGGGGACAAACACAGTGATATTTAAGAAATGAAATGAAGTTTATATGAATTACAGAAAGTGTGCAATAATTGTCTAAACAAAATTAGGCAGGTGCTTAAATTTGGGCACCAAAAAAAACCCCTTAACTCAATATTTAGTAGATCCTACAGCCGCAGAAATAACAGCCTCTAAATGCTTCCTAATGAGAGTCTGGATTGTGGCTAAAGTTATTTTAGACCATTCTTCTTTACAAAACATCTCTAGTTCATTCAGGTTTGATGGTTTCAGAGCATGGACAGCTCTCTTTAAGTGACATCACAGATTTTCAATAATATTCAGGTCTGGGGACTGAGATGGGCATTCCAGAACGTTGTACTTGTTCCTCTGCATGAATGCATTAGTAGATTTTGAGCAGTGTTTAGGACCGTTGTCTTGTTGGAAGATCCAGCCCTGGCGCAGCTTCAGCTTTGTCACTGATTCCTGGACATTGGTCTCCAGAATCTGCTGATATTGATTGGAATCCACGCGTCCCTCAACTTTAACAAGATTCCCAATCCCTGTACTGGCCACACAGCCCCACAGCATGATGAAACCACCACCAAATTTCACTGTAGGTAGCAGGTGTTTTTCTTGGAGTGCTGTGTTCTTTTTCCTCCATGCATAACGGCCCTTGTTGTGCCCAAATAACTCTATTTTAGTTTCATCAGTCCACAGCACCTTGTCCAAATGTGCTTTAGCATACCTCAAGCGGCTCTGTTTGTGATGTGGGCAGAGAAAAGGTTTACTCTGCATCACTCTCCCATAAAGCATCTCCTTGTGTAAAGTGCGCAGAATAGTTGCACAGTGACTCCATCAGCAGCAAGATCATGTTGTAGGTCTTTGGTGCTGGTCTGTGGGTTGACTCTGACTGTTCTTAACATCCCTTACTTCTGTTTATTTGAGATTTTTCTTGGTCTGCCACTTCGAGCCTTGACTTGAACTGTGCCTGTGGTCTTCCATTTTCTCACAATGTTTCTCACAGTGGAGACTGAAAGCTGAAATCTCTGAGATAGCTTTCTGTATCTTTCCCCTAAACCATGACGGTGAACAATCTTTGTTTTCAGGTCATTTGAAAGTTGTTTTGAGACTCCCATGCTGCGACTCTTCAGAGAAGATGCAAAGAGGAGAAAAACTTACAATTGCCCCCCCTTAAATACCCTTTCTCATAATTGGAGTCACCTGTGTATGGAGCTCAAGGGTCACTGAACTTACCACACCAAATTTAAGTTCCAATAATTAGTTCTAAAGGTTTTGAAATCAATAAAATGACAACAGTGCCCAAATTTATGCACCTGACTAATTTTGTTTAGACAATTATTGCACACTTTCTGTAAATCATATAAACTTCATTTCACTTCTTAAATATCACTGTGTTTGTCCCCTATATGATATATTTAACGCATTTTTTTTATCCAAACAATCAATGCTTTATAAAGGTAAATCAGGAAAATTAACAACGCTGCCCAAACTTTCGCACCCCACTTTACTTTATGGACCCCTTGAAATCACCAACTTTTTTCGCAGCAACATAGCAGTTTCTATCAACTTTAAGTGATAGGTGGTTTTGTTAATTGCATCTTTAAGTTGAAAAAGGTTTTGGGGAGGGGGCTGTGGTGGTGCTAGGGGGTGAACAGAACCCCAGAACTAATTCTAGATCCCATCTAGGGATAAAATATAGAAGTCCATAAATGGGGCAGACACCCTTCAGGAACCAAGACATGATAGGGTGACTTCTGGCACAATATTAGGATGCCATGTGGAGGTCATAGCCAATAATCTATCAAAAGTGGAAAATAAAGCCATATGGCAAAAAGGATGCACAAGGAGTATGAAATAACTTCTATGCCACAATCTTATAGATTCACCCTTACCCTACCTGCACCAAACCTCCACATTACATCTTTACAGTCCCTATCACTGGTAAAGAAAGCCTGCCTTTTTAAATATGCTCCCATTAGTGTGCAAACCCACCAACTGCCATCTCTACAAAAAATATATACTCTCCGACTTGTGGCAGAACCCGTGTTAAAGTGATCAAAAACCTCAGGTCTGAAAACTGTGTCTTAGAATACCAGTCCAGTGCTATCAGATTAATTCATTACATGCTTTGTAGAGTGTCCAGATATTTGTGCAGTATACAGTTTTACCTTGGCAGGCAGGACCTGCCCTGTTATATTCTACACTGACAAAAGTTTAGCTAGATCATAGTGATTAACTGGCACTATGCTGACACGAATTTATATGATTAAAACTAATTTCATTTTGCATCAATTGTATGCTTTTCATGGGTTCAAAAGTGTTTACTATAAGCACCTGCAATCAAGCAGCATAAATGTTTCTTTTGTGCTTTTGTGTTTTATGGCTGTGTTGTGTGTGTATACATATTCAGTTGCATGCTATCTGTCTATAACACAAGTAATTAAACACTACTAATCAGACACTAACAAAACCTCCCATTTATATAACAAAACATCCCACTCCCTCTTGAAGCTGAAGCATCCAGCAGCTGAAAGGTTTTGCTTCTCCAGAATATAGGATGAAAGATGAGTTATTAATGAAGATAATCAAACAATGATTTCTGTTTTAGTATTTCATACACACTATATGGATACAATATCCTTCACAAGCTAGGCATCACATGACCACTGTATTGCATACTCAAGGTGAACACATCACCCAAGTAGGTGAAAAGTACACTCAAATCAGACTCTGATCTGTGTGCACCCATGGGGGAACTTCTTTCTGGTATTTTATACAACATGGCTGTGTTGTCTGTGCAAACCCGAACGTTGTGGCCTGTTATGTGGTGGACAAAATGCCCCAGAGAGAGGAGACCTGCACATTTATGTGTCCACAGCTTGTACACTTCTTTCCCTAACCCATAAAACGAATGAAATCACATTGTGACCTAAAAATCACTTTCTTCTTTGATGTGCAACCATATAACTTTCAAAAATGTTTAGAAACCCCAACATATGGAGATGGATGATCTCTGTTTGTGTATCCATCCGGGCCCATTCCTTTATTTCTACACAGCCTTCAAAGGGGTTCTAGAACTGCAAAAGTGCATGGACTTGAGACAAGGCTGAGTGACAGAAAGCAAAGTACCTAAGCTTTTCCCTAAAAAAGCATAAGATATTTACTGAGCCTATGGGGACAGAAGAAAATGCATCCTTTAGGTCCAACAAGATAAAAAATCCACCTCTCTGATTGAGGTGCACCCAAGCCACTGTCTGTTCACACAGCTGCCAAGAGGGAGGAGGTTCCAAAGTATAAAGTCTAGAACCAGCCGCTCCGAGATATTTTCTTCCCCCGAGTCATCAGGCTACTCAACAGCCAGTAGTGCTGATGCACCGGTATATGGACCTGGTTCAGCACATCTCACCAAAACCATCTAAACGATGATCTCCATGGACAATCATCACTCTGCACTTCACATTAGCATATTTGAACTTGCACATATAGACTGACCTACTGTTATCTTCCATCCATATATCATATATCATAGTTTTTATTCATAACTTTTATTCATAACTGTAAATTAGTATAAACAGAGGTTTTAGTGCTGAGTATTGTATATATTTATTGTCTAATTTATATGTTGGTATTGAAGTACTGTAAGGGACTACGCACCTAAGTTTGATTTGATTTGATTTGATTTGATCTGAAGATGAGACAGTGGACACCTCATGATCTTGACCAATGAGGCCTCCACCTTTTTTGGAAATTAGAAAGCATTTCTGGTAAAAGCCTATCTGGGTTTCTCCCTTCTCTATCAGGTGAATCGTATCTAATTCTAAAAGGAAACAGATCTCCTGCTGGACTCTGATGGAGTCGATACATTTGTTTGTGTGACACCAGTGGACCCTGGAGGGCTGCTTGTGAACTGCAATGTATAGCCGTGCAAAAACTGTGTCTAATTGAAAAGTCTGGTTTTGCCATCAGTTTGAGAGTAGTGTGTTAACTGCGTGTTAAGCTTTGTGGCATTCCCTGACAGGGATATGAAACAATGATATGCTTGGATTGAGCATAAGCTTTTCAAAGTATTTAGAGATCCCACTTTTTTTTTCAAAGTGTGTGTCTGATGTGTGTCATGACTGCATGAGGCACACACGTGTGCACTCACTAAGAGGAGCTCAGGTTCACTAAGGTGTTTTACTCCTGCTTATATGTGGCATGCTGGATGTAAGTGTTGGCAGTGTCAAGCTCTGCTTCTGGTAGGCGGGGTCAGGAGCCACTCCTGCTCCCATGCCGTGCCTAATGAGTGATAGCAAGTCACTGGCCAGCGCAGGTGATGGATGGTCCGAGGAACAAGACCAGAGGACACAGGGTGGGACTGTCAAGTCATTATGTTCCAATTTATGAGTAATGTCCTGTACAACAGGCCCAAACAGGCCATATAATAAGGGAGATAAGGGGCCCAACTCCTGAAAGTCGTTTCAGCTCTGTATAAGTACACAGTGAAAAACAACCCCACAACCCCTCCACCTAACTTTGCACTGGGCACAATGCAGTCAGACAAGCATCGTTCTCCTGGCAACGTCCAAACGCAGACTGGTCCATAAGACTGCCAGACAGAGAAGCGTGATTCGTCACTCCAGAGAACACGTCTTTACTGCTCTAGAGTCCAGTGGCGGTGTGATTTGTGACGAAAGGCTTGGATGCAGTTGCTCAGCAATGGAAACCCATTCCATGAAGCTCTCTACACACTGTTCTTGAGCTAATCTGAAGGCCACATGAAGTTTGGATGTCTGTAGTGATTGACTCTGCAGAATGTTGGCGACCTCTGCGCACTATGTGCCTCAGCATCCACTGACCCCGCGGTGTCTTTTACGTGGCCTACCACTTGTGGCTGAGTTGCTGTAGTTTATTAGCAAGGACATTTCAATGCTGGACTTGTTTAAGCAGGTGGCATGTAGAAGCAGTCTGCATGCCTAGGTGCTTGGTTTTATACACCTGTGGCCATGGAAGTGATTAAACACCTCAATTAAATAATTTGGAAGGGTGAGTGAATACTTTTTACAATACAATGTATGCTGTTCAACATGGCTGATGACTGTCCAGCTGTTTTATACTACAAATGTGGAGCTAATGTGGTCATATGCCTGCATGATTTAAAAGGAAACTGAGATATCTGAGGTGACTGATATCTGATCTGACTGTGCTGCTCTTTCTCTACCTCAATGACTATGCTGCTCTTTATGAGCGGTCATGTTACCAGAAAGAGCATAATTCTGATTCATACAGTGCCACTTTTCCTCCATCACTCATTTTTAGAGCATGAACAGAGAATTTATTAAAAAAAAAAAGTTTACTAGATCACAAGATTGCATAGAACCACAATATGGAGCTGTTGAAATGTAATAGAAACAGCGTTACATGGATTCTAATTTGCTTATGGAGGAGAGTTACAGTCAATACAGCCAATTTCGGAGGATGCGTCTTTGTGATGAAGTAGGTATATTTTTACCTCTGTCCATCCTCACATTTTGGAATTATTTCACCACATCTGTAATAAGAATATTTCACTTTGTTTTGTTTATTAGAAAACCAGTAATGTTAGATGGTTTAATAAACCTTATTTTCTGTTGCTGATGAGGAGACATAAGTGTGTATTTCTTAGTTATGTATTGTGTAGACATTCTGATACGCTGGAGTACTGAAAATATGTAAACTGTTGCTGTCGTACAAGATTCTGAGGATATAAGTAAACACTCAAGAATTGAACACCTTCTGTGCTGATCTTTATTTAGTCTTACCTGTTTAGATAATGGTGAATTTGTTATGCCACAAACAGTAAAGATAGAATCCTGACAAAAAATGTACAGTGGGCACTTCAGGCTGTACACTCCTACTGTCCTGCTCAACATTGCTTATTATTAACCATATATTCCAGTACAAATGCACAGAAAAAGAAAAAAAGGGTGTAACAAAAAAAAAACAAAAAACAAAAAAACACACGCACACAGACACACACACACAATCATCAGTTTCCAATTAGACGTAAGACATCCCTGTCTAGTCAAGAGTCTCTTGTTAATAGTTTTCTTATTTATACTTAAGAACCCTTTAAGTGCAGCCAATAAACTTTGTGAAACTATGGCAATGATGGTCATATGACATTAGACTATAACTTTCTTGCCAGCAACTATGGTCACAATAGCACACTGTACGCATTACTAGTTCAAATGATGAAATAACCTGATAGCTCCCACCCCAATTTCAGGAGTATCCACATTACTGTTATTGTCTGATTTTCAAACAAAAAAGTACAACAACCATGCAGAAAAATGAACTTAGGATGAAGAAAGGCTGTTTCACGTCATCTGTCATTTAAAACATAAAAAAAGACCTGCGATATGCTCATGAACCAAGTCCATATACATCAAAAAGCGCATACAGAACCAGGGCGCACTTTTTATATCATCACTATTTCTGCAGAATAACTTAAGGCCCAACTCCTTTCGAAAATAAATGCTGAGTTGAAGAATATACTCAACACAATTTTAGGAGGAACATTTGAAATACAGCATGATGTATTATCTGATGGGAGTAGTACTCTCAAAAACATACATGGTGAAAAATGGATAAGAGGCTACAAGAGATGTACAGAGCTGTTTAATATGAACGAATAGCAGGAGGAATGGCAGCACAGTCTTCAGCATTCAGAGAATCATCAATGACAGGCCTATATTCCAGAGTGACCTGTGAGATACAAATACCAGTTAGGAAAAAGTAGTTTCTTGACATGTCCAGACATGTTTTGAAAAAAGGTTTCATTGATGAGCTTTTTACCAACTTCCTAAGAATTATAGCAAACAGACTGTAAAACAAATACAAGAATACCTTTCCTGTCTTTGGATCTACATAGGAGAGAGTGTGCTTCCTCCAATGCTGCTCAAAAGGCTTCTTCGTCTGGCCCTGAAGTGGTTTGGAGTAGTCATACTCATCCACACGGTCCTGTATCAGACACAGTCAAGATATGTATGCAATTTGAGGACCACAATCATATAGCACTTGGTTTAATCAGACTCTAACTTGATCATTTTAATCACTGTTACAGACATTGTTTGACATACAAAAAGTTCCCCAATTAGAAAAAAACAAACAGATTAAACTTTTTTCAGACTGTTGATCAAACTTACCTTGAAATCCTCACGGGCATGTGCCCCACGGCTTTCTTTGCGAGCCTCAGCTGCGTTGATTGTCTGCACAGCATTCAGCATCAAGTTTTGTAGCTCCAAAGTCTCTACCAGATCAGTGTTCCAAACAATACCTGAGCAACCATAGTGACAGAACTTAGTCAGAAATTATTGCAAAAATGGTTTAAAGCAACACGTGAAGTAAAAGAAACTGTTATTCCTTTCAGCATGTTTATAAATGTGAAAGATGCAAACACCTGCACATGATGCATTACAAATTTCCACCCAACAACTGCCTGGTCTTGGTGGTGTGTATTTCTGGATTTCTATGCCACCTAGGTTTGTTTTCTTTTAGGTATTTGGTCCTAAAGTTGGGCTATGTCAGCACAACGCTTCCCTTAATTTACTACTCTTTGCTCCCCATTATTGTTTCTAAATAGGAAATGAATGTATGATGCTCATTTCAGTGGTTTTATTCTCTCTCCTTGCCATTTTAAATAGCTTGGCTAATCAAACACACAAGTTTTCAAGTTGTGAGAGTTTTTATTTTATTTTTTACAATACCTTACTATTTTCATGTTGTCTTTACCAGAAATATAGAAACTACTTCCAGTATAACATTTCAAAATTAATGTTAGCATTCATACTGTAACATTCCTAGCACTGTATGGTTTAAGTTCTTTGACACAATAACCATAGCATCAACATGTAGTCTTTATGTTAGGTATTTGTAAGTCTTAGAAGCCAAAGACAAACCTCTGTCAAATGTCCTGATGTCATCTAGAGTCTGATATATGGCATTCATTTTATCACATCCCTCTTTTAAGACATCTCCAGTACGGAACACAGCAGCATGGGACTGCATGGTCTGAGAAGGGGAAAAGGCAGACAAGGGGGAGGGTAGAAAATCTGGATTAAAACAGGGTTCGTAAATACTTCAGTGTGAGTCAAGAAATCTAGAATAACTCGTAGTACATTTTTTTTCCAGTACACTGAAAGTTCCTACAACGCACCACAAAAACAATTCTGTACCTTCTGCATATTAAGCCTAATTTCAGAGGTCCTTGTACTGCCATTAGCGAAGCGGATTTTGTCTAGGTTAGCGACCGACTCTTCTCCTGCATTTGCCTTCAGGGGTGCAAGCTTCTCTCCTATACAGCAATACAAGATGCGTCAGACACAACCCACAATTTACCAAACAAATTCTTGTAATCTTCTCACCACACCAAACCACTATTTTTCCATCACTCACATTAATTAAATCATACAGTAATGGCATAAATTTTTGGGAAAAAAATTGCTATATGGTTAAAGTTACCAGGAGTATTGTTCTCAGCAATGGTGAGGGCACAAGCACGGCCGAACACCACCAGATCCAGTAGCGAGTTGGCCCCCAAACGGTTGGCACCATGAACAGAGGCACAGCCAGCTTCACCACATGCATACAAACCTGGGACTACTTTATCCTCACCATCCTTGTGTGTGATGACCTAAATAAAAAAAGTAATATAACCACATGGAAAATATTACTTACATTACATTACATTACTTACATTACACTGAAGAAACATTGTGAGGAAAAATATGATGTGATGATGCTAGGACAATTTTCATTCTTGCATATTGAAATGTTCAGTCAAGAGTGTGTTTTAATGAAGGAATCTATTTGGAAGCACCATGTACATAATCAGAATTTTCAGATTTTATTTACAGAACACATAACACGAGTCTGTACATATACCAGGGATATGGACATTACTTTGTTTTCATGTTTTACTTCATCAGAATCACCCAATTACCCCAAGTATGTGAAGGAATTTGTCTTGGTGTGTCATGTGTGACATGTAACATACTGAAAAGACAATAGATAAAGAAAAATCTAATATTATAAAATAAAATAAAGAATAAACAATAAGGAGCTGGAAAGGAGCTGAAGAGATGTTTGAGTACTTGTGCATATACAGATAGCGATACATGCAGATCATAATAGACCTGTCGAGGTTGTGCTTGATTTGATGGTCCTGAGTCTTCGACCTGTGAAAACTGGGTAGAGGAGATGATGTCCAGGATGGTGTCAGCTGTAATTTTGCCAGCATTCTTCATCACCCTGGTCTTGTAGAAGTTCTGAAGGGTTGGCAGACTACATCCAATGAACCTCTCTGATTTCCTGATTTCACGTTGGAGTTTGGTTTGCTCTTGTGAGGTGGAGGAACCAAACCAGATGCTTATGGAGGATAGACTCAATGATTGCTGTGTAGAAATAAATCATCAGGGTTTGCAGCAGGTTGAATTTCCTCAGCCGTCTCAGGAAGACATTCTTTGCTTTTTTTGGCTATTGAGGCTGTGTTCCTCGTCTACTTCAGAACCAAGAATATGGTGGAAACCAAGGTTAAGTCACTATGGCTATAAAAAATTCAGAATCTTGACAACTGGTTCTTTAAAACCAGAGTTGTTGGTGAAGGGACTGAATAGAATGGATGAGCACACACAACCTTGAGGTACTCCAGTACTGAGAGACCTGGGGTCTTGTGTGCATTCCTATTCACACCGGCTGTCTTCTGTTTCTCAGGAAATCCACAAGACCCCACACAGATCTCTAGTGGATTTTCCAGGACTGTAAAGATCCTATAGGATGACATGCTGGGCCAAGTTGATCTAGTCTTCTATAGACCTGTTACTGCAGTATACAAAATGCTGGGGGTCCAGCGGATGGTTTGTAATGCCCTTCAAGGTGACTAAGAACCAGATGTTCAAAGGCCTTTTACAAAAACAGAGGTTAGGGGTATTGGTCTGTGGTCATTAATATTTCATTCCATTAACATAACTTTTTGGGGGACTGGAATGATGGACAAGGTTTAAAGTTGTGCTGACAGAGAAGAGGTCCAGAAATTTGTTGAAGACATCAGGGAAAATAGGTATTTAGTTGGTCACAGCAGTGTTTTAGGTTGGAGGGAGATACCGAGGGCTTCTCTCACCTTCCGTCTGCTGGAAAGTCTGTTAAATGTCCTCTATGCTGCAGCTTTTTTTGAATATTTCTTCTCTAATCCGTTTCTCCAGTCTGTATTTTGCCTCTTTACAGAGAACTCTATTCCTCTGACCCATTCCAATTCATGAATCTAAAACAGACCTGTAGCTTTTCAGTGCCTCCACTGGTCCACATCTTCACTGTTGTAAGGACAGGTTTATTGGTGTTGAGTTTCTGTCTGCATGATGGAATAAGGTGAATGATACTGTTGTCAGAAAGCCAAGAAGCTGTATGCGTGGCTGCGTGCTGATCATTCTTATTTGTGTCATCACAGTGATCCAGAATGTTCTTTGCTCTTGTTGTTTGGATTTTCCCTGTTGTTTTTTCCTTTCTTTTCTGATCAGCCAGTTGTATCTATTCTTGTGTGTGCATGTCTGGCAGGTGCCTCTGCTCCGTCTGTGGGCCTCTGCTCCGGCCTGGCTGATGTCATCATGGTCTTCTCCTGTTGTAGCCCATCGTCCTCAAGGTATGATGAGTTGTGCATTCCTAGATGCTGCCAAAAGTACTGTTCTTGAAGTTCCCAAATCAGCAGTTATAGAAACACTCAAACTAGTCCAATGATAATGCTGTGCGCAAAACCACTGAGATCACTTTTCTCTCCCTATTCTGATGGTTGATGTCAACATTACTTAAAGCTGCTGGGCAGTATCTGCATGATGTTAAGCACTGCACTGTTGCAATATGATTGGCTGACTTATATAATCACATAAACATGTATGTGCAGAGATAATCCTAATAATGTGTTGAGCATATAAAGCTTATTCAACCCTATAGTAGTTTGTGAAGCACAGATACATCTACAACTTCAACATATTAATATTTCTATCCTATATCAAAGAAAAGGAGGGCTTATACAAAATGTTTTAAATACCTGTCCCTTGTAGTTGGTGGGGATCCCACCCATGTTGTAGTGGACTGTGGGCAAGACAGGGATGGGCTCTTTGGTGACATCTACTCCAGCAAATATCATTGCGGTTTCTGAGATTCCTGGTAGACGACTAGCAAGCTGCTGAGGTGGGAGGTGGTGGAGCTGTAAGTAGACATGGTCCTTCTCTGTCCCTACACCTCTAAGCAAGGATAACACATATATAATTTATAAATAATTTTTTTGCCTATAAAACAGTACAATAACAGTCCAGGGTTTCTTTCCTTTTAGGCTAAACAACAAAACAAATTATAATTAGTTAATAAAGTTAACCTTGTAATTAAATTGTCAAACACTAATGGAAAAATCTGCACAAACAGTTGACATCCCAAAAATGAGTATTTAAACCCTGGAAACACCATACCTTCCTTCACGAATTTCGATGGTCATGGAGCGTGATACCACATCTCTGGAGGCCAAGTCTTTAGCATTGGGAGCATAGCGTTCCATAAACCTTTCACCTTCACTGTTGATTAGGATTCCACCTTCCCCACGGCAGCCTTCTGTGATGAGGCAACCAGCTCCATAGATACCTAAAAGATTTAGAAGTTCATAGGAATCCAGGCAGAGACAGACTGAGGACAGGGGGCTCTAAGAGACTGACATTTATATGATGCTGATCAAGTATAATTTAAATTTGCCCAGTTTTTTTTTGTTGTAAATATGCACTTAATCTGAAATTGATATTTGTAACACTTCAAAACCAACCATTTAAAAACAATGTTCCTCAATGAGCAACTGCTAAGACTGTAAGTTTTTTTTTACCCTCTACAGTGTACAGAAACATTAAAAGAATTTGGAGAATCTCTTTGCTAAACATCTCAAATAGCACTACATCAAAATCTGGCATGCGTCTCTGGTGTGCATCTCTAATGGTTTTCAAGAGTTTCAGGGAGCTCCAGGCTTATTTCAATTAATGCCAGGCCACATTCTACACGTTACAACAGCATGGTTGTGTACTCAGAGAGTGCAGGTGCTGGAATGGTCTTTCTGAGGTTTCAATATATAACAGTATAATATATATATATATATATATATATATATATATATATATATATATATATATATATATATATATATATAAATAAAATATATAGATATAACATAACACATGTATAACACAATTACAAAAGAACGTGCATTCAAACCTGGACCTGTTTGTGTCGTCAGTTTTTAGGCAAAGGAAAGATGATGTAACAGAGTGATAAACACTTTTTTGGAGGCATCAATCTGGAATAAATATGTTTCCAAAAAGTTCACAAGGTGAAACTTAAATAAAAGTTATTTTGTACCAGTTAAAATTATGATCCACACACACCAGGTGCTATACTAAAACACCAACACCACAGTATCACTGCAGTGCTGATAAAAGATCCACCTCTCAAGTAATACCTGACTAATGGTGGTCTGACCACTGAAAAACATTATAATGTGTGTGTGGATCAAAGCTAAGGCAAAGCTGAGGCAAAGCTGAGGCGAAGCGAAAAATTGACTAAAACCAGTTAAAAGCAAAACTCCAAAGTGGACCTGCTAAAATTGATGTGCGAGTACAAGAGGGGACCATCCAATAACCTGTGAAGGTAGTAATTCTGTTCATAAACAAATGAAGACAATACTATACTCTATTTATAATAAAATGTTTGGCTGACCTGTGGGGTGGAACTGCACAAACTCCAGGTCCTGACATGGCAGACCAGCGCGGGTTACCATGGCAGTGCCATCTCCTGTGCTAGTGTGGGCTGAAGTGCAGCTGAAATATGTGCGGCCATAACCACTGCGGACACATTCATGTTTGGTTTACATTAGTACATGCAACATGCTACATGTTTGTTGATTAAAAGTGGGATTTGGTAGGTTTATTTTATAAACAGCGTTAACTATGATTCCACAATTAATCACATAATTATGACTGGGTTTTATAAAAAGATCATTGTGAAAAGGTGCATATTATTTGAATTGAATTGTGGTATAAATATATGAAGGTATGTACTTTAAACATCTTTGATTCTTAATCTTAGCATTTCCATACAATTCACTGGTACCAGAAAAAAGGTATTTTCAACAACATATAAAACTGATGAAATCACCATCACGCTAAGAACTTATTTTTCATAACCACAGAACACTTAGCGTTCAATGTACATTACAAATTTAAGGGGCTTCGTGTCCACTTGCATTTTAAAAAACAGTATTAAACAATTGATACCAGACAATGTAAAAAAGAAATATAAAGCTGTTATAAAAATCAAGGTTCCACCAAAAACAAACCATGTATTTTCCTCTTACCCTGTGGCAATGACTGTGTTCTTGGCCCTCAAACGGTGGATAGAGCCATCCTCCATGCACAAGGCAATAACTCCTCTGCACTCTCCCTCCTCCATCAGCAGGTCCAGAGCAAAATACTCCACAAAGTAGCTTGTGTCATACCTTAGGGACTATTGAACAATAGGTAAGGTCAGGATGGGACCTTTCAGCTTAAAGCTTTAATAAAGATCTGATAAATAATTTCTCTGTGCTAGGCAAATTTGTTGATGGTTTACTGTGCTAATGAAATAACAAAAGTTGTACAAATTGTGTACATTCACTGGTACAAATAATAAGCCTCAGGAAACCTTTATAAACAGTTAGTAAACAGTACTTCATCTTAACCCAATATGGGGTATAAATCCCCATAAGAATCTTCTTCAAATATACATTAACTATAACTATAAAACTATTAAGCTTCAGACACTGCACTGCTTTTAGGAACCCACAGAGAGAGTTAAAAATTTCACAATAAGGAGACTCAGGAGTGTAACAGATAACGTTTAGCTGAAATCGTAGTGTAATGAGAATGTTTAAAGATCTATCAGACAGAACCATTTAGTCTCACTAGCTGCAGGACAAAACTGCAAAACATGCGAAAGAAAATCACTGCACCACCTCAAATCATATTCCCCCACTACTTAGAAAACAAAAACAAACTCAATTAAACAGCGATTACATGATAAACAGAGAATTGTGTAGCCTATTGCTGAATATAAATGAAATGACACTTGGTCAGCCAAAGCAGGCAAACTCAGTAATGCTACTGGTCCAATGGCTTCATCTACATCTCTGTTCTCCCATGTTTGCTATTAAATGTGATTTTTATTAATGCTCATGCAAACAAATAAGCATAGTAACCAGGATGTGCAGCAGAGGTTCCATCACACAGCCCAGTGTGACTCTGTTATCGAGAGTGTTGGGTCTGTTCTTGTTTTCTGAGGTCTGTTACTCAAGGTTTGGTGACTAGCTTCCTGGGTGCACTGTACATTTTTACAGTTGAATCAAAGATGTGGCAACAAGCTGCTGAACTAGTTTCATTAAACTCAACTCGTTTCTTTAATATAAAAATAGTTAATTCAAATTTTTATTACTATTTATGCAAACTAAATAAAACTTGTTTAATTGCTTGTTAGCACATCAGGTAATTTGTTTTAGATTGAACTGACTCCTCCTATTAGGTGCATTCACATATGGCACCACTGAGGAAGGCAAGATCCTTACTGTTGCTACAGGGTTGGATGCTTCAAAACGAGAACAGGAGATGTTTAAAGCATCCAATAACAGCATCTGTAACAGTCCTCTTATGTTAAAAGTTATTTTGACAATGCTCTGATTTTGCTTTTTTTACGATTGTTTTAATGATTTCTCTATAGGTTATTAAACTCAAGGGTTTTCCTTTTTCTAGCTTGCGCTATGGATGTTACCCAATGTGCTTAATAAAAGACATTGAAAGTACAATTGTTTGTGCATTATTTGGTTAGACTGCGTTTGTCTATAATTGTGAATTCATTTTAAATTAATAAACCAATGCTAAAAGATGGCTAATTTTAAATGGTTCACTTACTTTTCCTTGCAACTGTGTATATACAATATAAATAAATCATTCTACAGACTTTATGGAATGTTTAATAATAAACTTCTTACATGCTTCTTACTTCTGGACAACACTCTGTGATTTAGGTGTAGTACAAGCAGTTTACCATGCATAAAGTGTGCCATTTATTTCAGAGGGGACTCACCCTTCCATAGAGGGTGTGCAGAAGCGAGTGGCCTGTCCTGTCAGCCACACAGCAGCACCTATGAGCCTGGCCTCCTTTTCCATACTTCAAACTCTGGCCTCCAAAAGCACGCTGGTAGATCTTTCCATCCTCTGTACGGCTGAAGGGCATACCAAAGTTCTCCAGCTAAAAGATACATATTGATGAAGTCAATTAATAATTTATTTAAGAATATATATATATTCACATATAACATGTGTATATATGGAACAAGGCTGTTCCAAGTAATGAAAAAGGTAACCAAGAACCCAAGGAGCATCACCTCAGGAGATCCAGCAGTATGAATTTTTAAAGAGGGAAAACAATTACCAAATATTTCCTTCAAAATAGCTGAGTATCAATCTAGTACAGATGAATCTTACAATGTTACCAGATTTATAATGCAGATTATTCAGATCATAATATAGATAATATATGTATGTGTGCTTGCTTCTCTCTCTCTCTTACTTCTACCACTGCAGCAGGGGCCTGCTCAGTCATGTAGTGGATGGCATCCTGGTCTCCCAACCAATCAGATCCTTTTACTGTGTCATAAAAATGCCAGCGCCAATCATCTTCCTCCATGTTACCAAGGGCAGCATTGATTCCACCCTAATGTAAAAACAGTGTGTCCAGTTAGGATGGTAGCAGTACGTGATGTTTAAAAAAATTTCCAACAGTTATAGATATAAATGACACTGAACTCCTCTAACATAGAGAGAAAGAAGCATGATGAAGCTTTACTTATACCTGTGCAGCCACTGTGTGAGAGCGAGTGGGGAACAGCTTGGTGACACACGCTGTATTGAAGCCAGCTTCTGACAATCCAAAGGCAGCACGTAGGCCAGCACCTCCTGCTCCCACCACCACAGCATCAAACTCATGATCTACCACTGGATATTGTGTGGATATCTGTAACAAAAATATACACACAGGACTATTTATCATGAACTCTTTTAATTTGCTTTACCTGCAGATAATATAACTTATTTTTACCAATCTTTATTAAATATTGGTTAGCAAATATATCAAATTAAAATAAAATTCTTTATAATTTAGTTTATGATTGGTTCAAATTTTCAAACACATTTAAAACATCCACATTCAGACAATGAATCATATCTTTCTCAGATATCAAATGGTTTGACCAAATATAAGACATATTCCTTGTTACAAGAATGATTAAAAAATGAAAGTGACTTACAGCATCTGAGACTTTAGCTTCTCCCCTTTTTCCATAAATTGAGAAATGAAGCTTGCGGAAGTGAGCTTGGAAAACTGCGGGCAGCTAAAGACAAAAAAAAAAAGAAAAGAAAAATGTTTTAATGAGTTGGCTGAAAGAAGCAAAAGTTTATACACAAAGCATTCATTTACACTTATTTTTTAATCTAATAATTGACAAAGGCATTAATTTTATTTTAACATTAAATATTTTTTGTCTTTTTACGAATGTTTATGTCTTGCATTCTAATAAACATAGATGAGAAACTGTCACATTGCAATTTATTTGTTTATTTATGTTCCTGTGGGAGGGGCAATACAAAAAATGTAAAGTTCAATATATATGCTAAATTATATTTAAAATATCTAGGGTAAATGTTTTTAAGGTGATTTTTTTATGTTGATTCAAGACTACTAATTCCCAATTCCAGTCAATAGCAACGTTAAAAATAAAATAGAATATGTACAAGCACAATGTACTTGAATATTTACATTTAAATTTCCCCCTCATACACACAATGTTGGGCATATATAAATTCAATGCTGTGATTTTAATTGCCATTTGGTGTACAAGTGCTAATATTTCATTTGCATGCTTTATTTGGACAATAGATCTAACAAATTCCATGACAAGCAAAACAGCGCAAGTAAAGTACAAAAAAATGCCCAGAGCTTGTGTTGGACGATGGAAAAAGAAGAAGAAAAAACAGAAAGAAAGGGAAAATAAAACCATAACACAAGGCGATATGGTTGGCTAAAAGTAATTAGGACAGCAGTCAACAATTATTTTTGGCCTAGTCATTTAAAGGTATTCAAGTAGTTACAAGTTTTGAGTTGCAGAACATTCCAGAAACATCCCCAATGTTAAATTATGAATTGACATCATGTTCTGTTGATAACAGGATAGCTGTTCCACTTACAGCTGCACCTGTGTTTATATTTGATGCACTGTAAGTGGTGTGGCGCAAGGGCAGAGACACACTTCTGCAAAAGTAGAACTGCTATGTCTACAAAATGGGTGTATTTTCACTTTACTTCAAGTTCATTACACGTAAGCTAATGTTTAGTAAGTGTGAAATCTGCCACAGTGGGTTCTCTAAGCTGCTGTGCGTAAAAATAAAATCTTACGTGTACGCTAAAAATAAAGGTAAATTAAATGACAATAATATGAATAAATATAAATGTTTAAAAATGTTGTTTATATTTACTTATATAAAATAGGTTTCTGAAATTGAACTGTTATTTGTGTTTTCTTTTAACATTAGACTATACAACTGTTCCACTGAAATGTTTACACCGGAATTGTAAGTTATTTGTGTTGCTCACTGGTTCTAGTCATAGCCTCATGTTAGACACATCTACATATGATTAAAAAAAAAAGAAGAAGAAAAAATAATCAAAGCACAGACATCAGATTAGTATTCGGCATCAGCCAATTAATCAGTAATGAGTATCGGGAAGAGACTGAAATCAGATGCATTGCTGGCACCTTTGCCTAAATTAGTTTCCTATTCACTAGCTTTATTTTTTGTGTTCTTTTTTTCAACCGAGTGACCATCAGAAGTGGATATACTGCTCTGACATCATTAAACCTGCTAATATGCTACATGAATTGTAAAGGGCTCAATAATTAATCTTGCTAAAAGCCACTGTTCTTGTCATCTGCATACCATAATGATGCTCATTCTCAATCAATCAAAACTAAATCAGCTACTCCTATCTGATTTGAAGTTTGATACCCAGGTTTTGGTGTTTATAGTAGAGTTTGTCTGAATTGACAGCAAATTATCACTCCTGAACATTAAATACACATCTGTCCACAGAATAAAGCCCAATCATAAGATTCTTGTGTGGCTTCATAAAAAATAAAAATAATATACTAACGCTTTCAATTTACTTTTAGCAGTCGCACATACTAATGTGTAAGGAAACTGTCAATATAAAGAATTCTGCTTGCCTCCTTGCCATTATATTTACAGATAAGACTAAACTCTGCTATCTGATTTCTGCTCTTGAACTTTACACCTGGCATGTATATGCATAATTCATGGATTTTTATGACAGGTGGTTTAACATTAATTGTACCCTGCACAAAGAAAGTGCATTCTGCAGTCACAGGGCCATAAATATGTATGATTGATACACCTGATCTGACTTCAGTTAGCTCATAACAACCCAACAAATGCATTAATAAAATCTCCCACGAACACACATGCTGGTTTCGGTGTGATTACATAAACTTCCACTCACTTCCTGGAGACTTACCCAAGCCTTAAACAGTACTTCTACTAAACCTAAAACTCAACCTTACCCTGACCGTAAAATCTGATGATTTACATAGGGAGTATATGACCAGGTTTTTGGTCCCCATAGTGTGTCATAAACCTAGTACAGTCTCACAAACATGAACGCACGAACGCGTGTGTGTCTCTGTCTGTCTGTCTGTCTGTCTGTCTGTCTGTCTCTCTCTCTCTCTCTCACGGACATGAAGGGTGACGGGCACAAACTTCACAATTTGAGCAACAACGACACAACAGTGTCAGCTGAAAGCAAACGAAAAATGAAATAATAAGCAGTATATTATCATTATTTAACAAACAGGTCTGATTTAAATACTTCCTTTACATGACCTTCAGTGTCAGAGGAGTTACAGGCAGAAAAATCAAATAGACAAACAACGAAGAACACAGAATATACAACATGAAATATGCATATACATATACATATACATACGATGTATGTGAATGCTATTTTTTTTAAAACGTGACAAAACCGCAACACATTCTGGAAAAGTGCGCAATGACATTAGATAACTAACTCCGACAGACATAGCAAACATAACATTAAATGCAAAATATTTCAGAGCAGTGTTTAATATATTACACTGAGGGGTTTTTGTATTCAATTTACTCACGGTTTTCGATGAGAAGACCTTTTTCCCGAGTAAACGGGGGGCAATTAACATTGGAGCCATTTTGCTTGTTACGCAAAGCTGCTGATTCTTCTTCGTCTGTTTTTTATTTTTCTTCGTCTGTCCAAGTGGCAGGTTGCAGACTTACAAAGGCTCATTACCGCCACCTACAGAGCTGGAGTATAAACAGACGCACACGACGACCCTGTACACCCTGTATAACAATGATAATATCGTAATAATAAGTATTATTAATAATAAAGGTAATATTAATAAAGGCTTTTTAAGAAATAATACCATTAAAAAAACGAAAAGTTTGATTTAGCCAAATTTTCATACAGTAAATCATAAAGCAAAGTAAAGCAAAAAATGTTAGATAGTTTATTTTTGTTTTGACAGTAGTCGAAGATGTTTCTTTATTAAATGCAGTAAAGAGTTTATGGTTCTTCGTCTGGCAACAAGACCATACCTTAAACCTCTTGATCCAACCCCTTGAATCTCTACTCTGTAGTTTACACTGTAGTAAACTAGGCAGTTGACTTATAGCACTGAAGAAGAAGTTTGTATGTAGTGGGTTGTATACTTTAGACGAATGCTCTCCTGCTAGCTAAGCAGAAGCCCAGTAAATATTTTTGAGAAAGTTTAAAAACCGGTGAGTGCCATGTTCAATAGATTAGATTCTTTATCATTGTTTCTAACCACTTGAATTTCACCAAGAAGGCAAAGTAAATTTACCTCTGTTGTTCTTGTTTTTCTTCTACAGCAATTGGGTTTTGGGCAGTAGGCTGTTAGCATTACTGATATGAAGTGATGATTTGTTGACTTTCGATTTAGACTTCAGATAAGGAGCTAGTGACAGTTTTTTTTTATTTTATAACCGAAATCGAAGGACAGACAAAGCGTAGTCTAAACTCCGTTTCCCAGAATCCTCTGTGGCGATATCCGGATAGGCGTAGTTGATCTCTGAACACGTTGTAGGGAGCATGGCGGAGGAACACGACGTAAACGAGACAGGATTAAATAATACCAAAGAAGAAAAAGCAGAAAGCAGCAATGAAGAGGAGACAGCAGAAAAACATCTTAGCTTCAAAGACTTGGTAAAAAGATTTAAAGATAAACAAAAAAGCGTCCAGTTTACACAGATCTGCTGCTGTTTATAAAAGTGTAGCTAACAAGCTACCTACTTGGTGAAAGTGTCATTTTCTCCAGACCTAAGGTTATTCAAGTTTTAAATGTAGGCTTATTTCGTTTAATTAGTTTAATGATGTCGTTGGGGTGATAGTGCAGTATATGTTTCACATTGTGTTGCGCTGTCTTGCTGTCTGCTCCCTCCTCATCAAGGATTCAAGAGACTTTATTGTCGTTCGCATCACATGTGGTACATGGGGTGGAACGAAATGGTATTAATCAAGGACCCAATTACACCCAGACAGCAGTACTTAAATACATTATATATATATATCGTCAGATTAAACAGATTTTTGGGACATTTTATTTTTAGTGACGTGTAGTACATTCTTTGTTGTGTCTTCTACATCAGTGTTTGTAGAGCGTCATATAATGGACTGTGTGTGTTGTAGGGGGTTACAGAAGTGCTGTGTGAAGCTTGTGACCAGCTGGGCTGGAAACGACCGACTAAAATCCAGATAGAAGCCATTCCTGTGGCTCTGGAAGGTGAGTAATTGCTGAATAAATCAAGACAAGGAAATGTGTAATCTGTTTTAGGTCTGGCTAGTTTTACACTTTTATGTAACTTTTAACATAATATTTTTGATTTATAGAGTGTTTACTAATTTTGCAAAAGTATATTTAATAGATTCCTTCCATCTACCCACATGTTGTGGTGCAATGACCAAGTTTAAGCCTATTTACAATGAGTTTTTTATTAAAAAAATGTTTTATATTCCTAGTGGGACCTTCACACCAAGTCTTTTTATTCTCTTACATTTTTCTTTGAAGCCCTGCAGCTAAATGATAATTATAGGGCTAGAAAATAATTTATTTAACTTTAGTTGGCAACTTCTTCCGACGTTTTTGTGCATCGCTTCGTTTATGTCATTCTGGATGATGGTCTGTTATTCCTGGTTAGGTCAAGGCCTGCTGTTTTTTATTCTGATTTGCTTAGACAGTGGTCAGTGAGAGATTTTGATGGCTTAAATAATAGCTAAATATTATGTGTTTATGTGTCTTGGCATAATTGATACATGTGTATTTACATTGATGTCAAATTTGTTGTAGTTCAGAAATGATATGTAATGTTTGATGTTCCTTTTGTATTGTTTTTTTCCAAACCAACTGATCATGCATGTATTGCTGTTGCTGTTCCTCAGGACGCGATGTGATTGGATTGGCTGAGACAGGTTCAGGTAAGACGGGGGCGTTTGCTTTGCCAATCCTGCAGTCCCTGCTGTCCCACCCACAGCGTCTTCACACACTCGTTCTCACACCAACGCGAGAGCTTGCCTTCCAGATAGCAGAGCAGTTTGAGGCTTTGGGTTCGAGCATTGGCGTCAAAACAGGTACACACACTAACACCCATCCTTTCCCTTGCTGCAGATGTTTCCTTTTTCTTATACATACTGGAAGTACAGGGGTAACAAGCATTTGTGATGTATTTGCATATTGGCCAATATTCTTCATGTGGTCTGTAATGTTTTGAATGCTGTCAGTATTGATCTGAATGCTGTCTATAGTGTGTGTATGGGGCTGTAATGGTTTGTTATTACATGAATCGCAAAAAAGATTGCGATTCGATTGAATATTTTTGGTACTAGATTAACAAGAAATTGCTTTTTTTCAGCCCACTGGATGGTGTGGTGTGTGTTTATTTTTTTTATTTTTTATATATTTTTTTTTTGGTAAGGTCAGCAGGGGAACTAGTCAGTGAATGGAGGCATCGGAGAAAGAAATCAGCAGTGTGCTACCTATGTTTATGTATATTGTCTGAACTTATTTTGCAGTTTGTAACAATGATTAAGCATTTTGTTTTTGAGCAGTGACAGCACCCCAAAATAGTGTTAATTCTGTTTTAATAGAGATAGGATTATTTTAAGGCATAAGACCTTTTCAGACTTTTTTAAAACAGATGTAGGTTGTTTCAATTTTGTCTACTTGCGCACTTTGAGTTTGAGGGGAAACTGAATCTTGTGCAAAGATGGCAGATGATATTAAAGTTGGCTTCCTATTTGCCAACTTCTTGTGCATATTTTTGTTAAATGGTGTAGGCTTCAGAAAATAACTGCGGCACCTTCAATTTATTTTAATTTAAATTCGAACAATAAGCTGCAAATGGTAAATCAGCCTCAGTGAGAAGACCTCCACTCATATAATGTTGTTATAAATGTTGATATAAAGTTTTTAGACAAAAGTTTCATTATAATATCACACTGTGGGACATGGTGATTCCCACCATTATGATCCAGCTAAAAAAACGGTCCAAGAACTTCACTACAACATATGAATCACCATACATTACCCACAAACTGCTTCAGATTTGTCTGTGGATAAAAAATTCTGACCAGCTACTACCTTGCTGGGAGTTTAACCGGGCTAACAGGGGCAAATAATTTGTGACCATTTTAAAATATTACTGTGTAAACTTTAGCACAGCTTTATATGAAGTAAGAGTTCTGATTTTATGTATGTCTTACAGCTGTCATTGTAGGTGGAATTGACATGATGTCACAGGCACTGGTACTGGCAAAGAAACCTCACGTTGTGATTGGTGAGTAAGAGACTGTTGGTGCTTGAAAGTTTACATACCCTTTAGATTTCTGCATAAATATGGCATAAACATAATGAAACATTTTAAAAATAAAATAACAAGAACAAAATAAAATTAGATAAAAAGTATAGTTAGTCATTGATTCATATTACATATGTGTGTGGTAAAATATATGCACCCCCTTGTGTAGCAATAGCTGCAGTTAACTGTCATCAGTAACTGTTCCGCAGTTTGAGGAAATTAAGCCCCGAACAGCTTCAGCTCTGAGGTGTTGGTGGGTTTTCCCAGATAAACCGCTTGCTTTGGGAAAGGAAACAATCTCTAAACAAGGGAGGAATTTAAGATATCAGTCACATCTTGCAATACCTTGTACTTTTGAACTTTAAGAACAGCCATATCTCCATTTTATTGTATTATATTACATCTTTATTATTAGGAGTCCAAGCACATAGTGCTGCGACCTTTTTGTAATTGTTAAGTTTTTACTTATTATGTTTTAGGCACACAATGTGAGAACCCTATTGGAATTGTCAAGATTTTACTTATCATTAGGCTTACAATCAACAATTTTTCTTTTTCTTTTTCTTTTTCTTCTCCTTCTTCTTCTTCTTTTTCTTCTCCTTCTTCTCCTCCTTCTCCTTCTCAAAACTTTACCTGCATGCCCCCAAAAGGCCCTAGCCTAAATAGCAAAGTTGAGCTAACTTGCAAAGTCATCTTTTTATTCCATATCTATTTTTGTAACCTTTCTGTGTACTATGCGTCTCACTGCAATGTTCGCTGCTTTAACACTCATTAAATCTAATCAAATCTAATCAAATCTTATTAAATGGATTGAAAACCTCTGACTCTAAATTCACTTTACAATAAACTGGTACAATGTTACATACTTCTTACACATATGTAATATTAATACATATTATAAATTTACTAAAAAAAATAAAGGAGCCCTGTATAATTTATTTACTCATTTGTGAGTGATATAAGGACTTTCTGATTTTTTTTTTTTTTGTCATATTTATGCAGAAATATAGGAAATTATAATGGGTTCACAAACTTGCACAAATTGAATTAAAATGCATAGAACTCTTTCAAACTTTCCCTCTCTCACAGCAACACCTGGCAGGTTGATAGATCACCTGGAAAACACAAAAGGGTTTAATCTAAGGGCACTGAAGTTTTTGGTGATGGATGAAGCAGACAGAATTCTCAACATGGACTTTGAGTCAGAGGTAAAAGGCTGGATGCTCTTTTTTGTAAATGAGCAATTTTCAGGTTGTTTTACCAGTTAGTATGCATAATATGAATGTTCATGTCAGAGATAAACGCAACTGGCAGTAACAGAATTTTAAATGTTCAATATCTCTCTGTCAGGTGGATAAAATTTTGAAAGTTATTCCCAGAGAAAGGCGCACATTCCTCTTTTCTGCCACCATGACTAAAAAGGTATGAGTCTTGCCAAACACACACATTCTGCGTTCTTTGAAAGTGTAAACTATTTTTTTGGAAACTAAGCTTGTGTTGTCATTAATATTCCAATAGACTTTAAACATAGTGGAATTATGGTGATGGTGGAGGAGAGGAGTTTATCCAACTTAACGGACTGAGGTCTGTCAGTCAGGAAGCCCAGAATTCAGTTGTAGAGAGATGTGCTGATACCAAGCTTTCCAAGTTTGAAGATCGACTTGGAGGGAATCACTATGTTAAATGCAGAGCTGAAGTCAATGAATAATATTCTGACATTCCTTGTAGGTCAGTACATTCTGAAACGCTGGCGTCCTCTGATGATCTGTTGCTCCAGTAGGCAAATTGGTCCAGTGTAGCAGGCAGAGAGGATTTCAAATGAGAAAGAACTAGTCTTTCAAACCACCTGGAAGTGATTGGTGTCAGTGCAACAGGGCGGAAGTCATTCAGGTCTGAAGCAGCTAAGTGCTTTGGCACTGGCACAATAGTAGCTCCCTTGAAGCTAGTTGGGACAGCTGCCTGGGCCAGTGACGGATTAAAAATGTCAGAAACTTCATCAGGGCCGGCCGTTGTACTTTAGGTTCTTACATAAACTTTGCTTAGAGTGTGTCAGACATCTGTGATGGAGAGCGCAAGTGGCTGTTCGTCAGATTGTATTGGGCTGTATTTCCCCTGTCGAAGCAAGCATAGAAGTGGTTGAGTTTGTCAGGGAGTGGGGCACAGCATTGGATGATGTTAAGTCAGTGATTGGCTGTATGCCTGGCCACATACACCGGGGATCAGAGGAGTTGAATTGCTCCTCAATCTGCTGTTTGTAACAGTGTTTAGCCTTTGAGATACCTCTTCTGATGTTGACTCTGGCTATGCAGTAAGCTTCCTGGTCTCCAGCATCCCCTGTCTTGAGCAGGAAGCTAACCTCTCTGTTCATCCAGGGCTTCTGATTAGGGAACTTCATTATTTTGTGAGTTGTCACAGGCATGGTCTGTCTCATGTCAAAAGACAGACTGTGTATTTCCCATAGTTTCATCGCCGTACCACTGTCATTGTGAAGTGTACCAGCCATGTAAAGCATTAAATGTGTAGAGAAATTAATAAATTTTCTTAACATTTAACTCAAAGAAGTGATTGTAGTAGTTGTTGTTTATGTATTAGTAAATACTTTGCCCAAAATTGATAGAATGCAGTTTAAAAATAAGTATTGCAATAATAAATGAATATTAAAAACCTGCCTTACATTATAATGGCCTATATTGTTTTATTGTAGGGACAGCATTGAGAATGCTAATGTAGGCTGCATTTAAGCTTCTGTGTGTGGTGTTTAGGTTCAGAAGTTGCAGAGAGCAGCTTTGAAGGACCCAGTGAAATGTGCTGTTTCCACCAAATATGCCACAGTGGACAAACTACAGCAGTATTACATTTTCATTCCAGCAAAATACAAGGTACGACTTTATGTACCATTTCATACGTAAGTTGATCCATCTTTTGTGCATGTATCTCTGTTGTAAGTTAAGACGTCTGTCTTTCACAGGACTGTTATCTTGTGTCCATCCTGAATGAACTGGCAGGAAATTCCTTTA
This sequence comes from Prochilodus magdalenae, assembly GCA_024036415.1. Lineage (NCBI taxonomy): Eukaryota > Metazoa > Chordata > Actinopteri > Characiformes > Prochilodontidae > Prochilodus > Prochilodus magdalenae. The sequence continues at coordinate 171,895 of JAMWET010004382.1, forward strand.
TGGTTTTCTGCAGTACATGTAATAACACCCAGCGGGTGGCACTGTTACTCCGGAACCTAGGCATCACCGCCATCCCGCTGCACGGGCAGATGGGCCAGGTAACTCTGGATTAACACGCATACATATACGGGCCACTGAGGCTGTTTTAGGTTTTCATACTGAATTTGTTACTGCGTGGTGAAATGGTGTTATCAGTTTAGTTCAGTAATAATGTAAATAGCATTTAATACATTTGTGTGTGTTTGTGTGTAGAATAAACGTCTGGGAGCTTTAAATAAGTTTAAGTCGAAATCCCGCTCTGTGCTGTTGGCAACTGATGTGGCATCCCGTGGGCTGGACATTCCTCATGTGGACTGTGTTATTAATTTTGATATTCCTACACACTCAAAGGTAAGATCGCATGCACACACTAGGTCTGTCATATGCCAGTGACCTAGTACGTATTGTTAAATTGAAACTGTACTAAACCGTTCTCAGTTGGCTTTGGTTCACGTGCATCTTTGTGTTTGGTTAAAAGTCACACATTACTAGTTTTTATGCTGAAGTTGGATATTTTTCTACTTGATCTACAAGGATCCTTGGCAGGAAAAAACCACATGAATCTGATCTGCCATATGATTTGCACCCTGATTGCACCCTGACTGTTGTAATGCCAAAGAAAATTTTAGTAATGTGTATTAACTGTAATGTTCTTGTTTGTCTCAGGACTACATTCATCGTGTGGGCAGAACAGCACGAGCTGGACGATCGGGGAAATCCATCACCTTTGTAACACAGTCAGTCACACTTACAAGCCATATGTTACTTCCTGTTTAAGTCAGTTAACTTTATTTCCTTGTCATCTTTCTCTTTTAACCCATCACCTTAACATTATGTTTAAATTATCACCATCATAGTCATCTTAGTCAGGCCCATTACCTTTTCAACACAGTCAGGCAGCACTTCAGATTTAATTAGAAGCACTCATAGCGGTATCGGTATTGGCACTATTGCTGGCACTTAGTATCGGTGATGGGGATCCAAGTTACCATGAGTGATATCCCAAAGCAGGTCTGTGCATGCATGTTAGTACAAAATGTTGACTCTGTGAGTTGATGAGCAATAGTAATAGTATTGTGAGGTATACCAGTTGCAATTCTTCCTAAGCAATCAGTTTCACTGATATAGAGCACACATCACAACGTTCACATCATGTATAACACACCAACAGGGAGCCTCTCGTTTCAACGGAGGCTGTGCCAGTACTCCTTCAGTCATTACTCATCTGCCACTGTAAAAGCCACTGTCTGTCACAGTCTGAGTTGATGCTAGTCCTGGTTGTTACTGAGAGAGTACTGCCCTGTGTGTCCACATGCTAATGACAAAAGTGCACAACTGTGGTACTTAAAACTGGCATTTGCATATGTGGTATGTATCCATTACTAATTTTAAAAAATTTGACCTGATGCTTCTCAAGGCATTTGTTGCAAACATGTTCAAAGAGATTTTGAAAGAACTGGTCAAATGTGGCTAGGAGGAGAACAAGGCTTCACTGTCAAAAAAAATGAGTTTGAAATAAAAGTTTAAGGAAGTCGAGGATGTGGATGGGAAGAAGTGGACATGATCGAATAACATGCTGTTACACTGACCCCTGCACTCTGTGCCTTGCCTAGGTATGATGTGGAGCTTTTCCAGCGCATCGAGGCCTTAATTGGGAAGAAACTTCCTGCCTTCCCGACCCAAGAAGAGGAAGTGATGATGCTGGTGGAACGAGTGAGCGAAGCTCAAAGATTCGCCCGTATTGTATGTCTGCTTTTCATGCTTTAGACTTAAGCATTTCACATTATCACACTTCACACTACGAGAGAACCTTCAACTGTTTTTATAGATATAACATCATAATGCTCAATTTAATAAATATATCTTCTCCTTCTGCAGGAGATGAGGGAGCAGGGGGAGAAGAGGAAAAGGCCACGAGGGGAGGATGATGATGATGCAGAACAGTCTAGTGGCGTGCGGAAGAAAGTGAAAGGAGGAAAGTTTGGAGGAGGGAAAAGTGGTGGGTTCAGGAAAGGGCGCTAAAGTTACCTGTATTAGAATTCCTTGTACATAAATCTTAAGTGATTGTATTCTGTCTTATGTGGAATAAATGTTGCCTTTAGCCACTTCGTTGCTTCTGTTGTGGATCATTAGTTTTAGTGTAGTTCTATCTGCAGCACTGTGCTCACAGTGGGAAGCAGACAGTGTGATATATTTTTTTATATATATATATTTTATATATATATATATATATATATATATATATATATATATATATATATATATATTTTATATATATATATATATATATATATATATAGTACACTAAGGTGACCACAAAACAATGAGATTTTTAGAGCTGTCCACACATCTTCATGCACCGGTTTAAAATGAGTCCAGAAAGGAGCAAACTTATTCAGATGGTTGCCCTGTCGTGTCCTGCCTGAGCATGATGTAGTGGCTGGATTTAAAATAATAAAAAAAAGGTTTAGGTTAATGGCATCACACCTTTATAAATCTTAACCTGAAGCATTTCAAACCCAATCAGTTGTATAAAACTTGCTTGTTTCCTCCCAATATTTTGTGAATGACAGCAAAAGGGTTTTTTGTTTGTGTACCCCCACCTATAAAATAAACTATGTCTTTATAAAGAGCAGCTGGTGAAGTCAATGAAGCGAAACTCCCAGTGTGAAATACATGTAATTAGAGATGGACACGTGCTGCGTTGTATGTAAAATCATCCCAATTCCTACTCTAAGCTTCTTGAAGTGTGCAATTTTATAACGTCCACGAAGGGTAAGGAAAAAGGAATGTGTTCAAAAAGAAAAGGTGTCGGAGAGTTCATAGCAGGATTGGGATGCACTTCACCTAATTCAGTGGCTTGTTGTGTAAACGGAATTTAACCACCATGGGTTTTGGAGTTACTTATGCCTTCTCTGTGGTTTTGATTATTTACCCAATAAAGATGTCTAATTTGATTAGCCATTCACTCATTCATGAGGTATTTGTCAATAAAAAAAAGTTCTGTCAGTTCCTGTCATGCCAGCACATGTTGTTTGAATGTTCTGTTATAAGGAGAATTTAGGATCGCCTTACGTAGTAAATATGTCATTTTACTACTACGCTTATAAAGTGGGGGAAATAATTCCAATTACACGTATAGTTAATTTGCTCCAGGCTTCGAGCAGTTTTGTAATTGGTTTATGTTTCGTAATCGCAGTTCATGGCCACAGAAGTGGTCTGATGAGGACTTACAGGAGGGGTGTGTCACGTGCTCATGGGCTGTTTGTGAACATTAAAGAAATGGGATACCCACAGCCTTGCACAGGTATCTGCAATGGAGGGTTGTGAGGCTACGTGTATAAGTATTGGAACAGGAATATAGATTCGACTGTTGATGAAAATTAGATATTTATAAGCAACCAGCATTTTAACAACACAAGACTGGTTTTAATTTTTGACTAAACTGATGTTTTAATGTTAGTCTTCACAAAAACAGCCCCTTTAGGGCTTATTGTAATGCGATGAGAACACTTTAAATGGCATGCTGTCATTTCAAGGTTCTATTTGCAATGAGACAAGACGATTCACTTATAGTTAACCTTTTCAGTTGCTGCACAAGTCTTTCATCACTTTATCACAATAAGCAAATTGAAGGGGAATTTCTCTAGTTGGTAGAAGTGTTATGAGTAGATGACTGTAGACAGCTGCAGCCGTGAAGATCCTTTAGAAATGAGTATTAGGATAATTTAACTTTCTCTCTTTAGAGTATGTTCCTTTAAAGTTACAAATTACAAACATTAGTACAAGTCTACTGCCAGTCCTAGCTCTAAACTACCACAAACTGTTTTAAAAATGTTAAGGTTTTTAACAACTTTCACCCACCCAGCATGCAAGCTTTGCAGATCCTTTAGAATCCTGTAGCTTTGTAATAGATGCATATGGACTTTTAAATAATCTCTCCTAAATAGTGCATTTATTGTTCTAAGATCTTTCCCTGCTTGTGATTGGTCCAAATATCACGTGGTTGCTTGCATCACTGCATGTCTCTTTGGATTCCACCAGAGGTTGTGGGCACCAACAGAAATTGTGCACAATTGTAAGCTGTCTAAAAGGTAGCTGTCCTCGCCCTCTATTTAGTAAACCACAGTTTGCTCATCCCACAGAGTTTTGTCGAGAGTGCACCTGTGATTAACCAGCTTCAATGAATCACCTGCAGCTAACAATATTTTACATGCAGCAGTCTTTGTTAGTAAACAACAAGACCCACATTTTATTAGGTTTTAGTTTTGGTTAGTGTATATATATATGGAAGTGATTAGAACACCTTCGTTCAATGCGATATATATCACATATTCACTCACCCATCCAAATCATTGAATTAAGGTGTTCTAATCCCTTCCATGGCCACATGTGTTTAAAACCTAGACGTGCAGACTGCTTCTACAAATGGTTGTGAGGAGAATGGGTCGCTCTGAGGAGCTCAGTGAATTCCGGCGTGGTGCGATCATAGGTTGCCACCAAGTCCAATTGTGAAACTTCCTCACTACTAAATATTCCACAGTCAACTGCTAGTGGTATTGTGAGTGGAAGTAATTGAGAACAACAGCAACTTCCAGCCGCAATGTGGTTGAAATGACAAGAGCGAGCTTGGTGCGCAGAGGTTGCAAACTTCCTGCAGAGTCAATCGCTAGTGACCTCCAAACTTCATGTGTCTGCATATATCTGTCTGCAGAAAATGCCAAGTATTTAATTGCCTAAACACTTTAAATCTGATCCTTTGACAAAGTGCCAAAATGGTGGGTATTACCCCAGAAGGGTTACAAAGCTTACCTAGATCTCAGACAACAGTAGATATCAAATGTTAATTGTGAATAAAGTGTTGTCACTTGCATTTTAATACACTGAGCTGCTACTCATATTCATACTAACATCATCACGATGGGCTTCTAACAGTTCTTACTAACATTTATGGATGAATGACAACATTTGCTACGTTTTATTGTGATAAGATCCTAACAGTAGTTTCAGATTTTCCTGGGCTATAATAACTGATTTTCATACAGCACCCTGCGTAATTATTGGCACCCCTTGTTAAGATGTGTTAAGTTCTATTCTTATTGCAGAAGCATAATCTCACATAAAAATCTAACAAAAATCAAAATCTAAGAAAGCATTATTTTTCATTAAGTCACCTGTTACACAAGTATTGGCACCCCTAACAATTTCTAGAAAATAAACGTAGTATTTCTGTAATTTCTACTGTAGTTTATAAGGCTGATCTAAAAACCTTTATTTAGTAATTCATCACGTCCGGTTTCCCTGGGGTATAAATATGATGTGACACAGAGGCCAAGTATTTTTACACACTCTTCAACATGGGAAAGACAAGAGAACACACCACTGAAGTAAGGCAGATGTGCGTCGACCTTCATAAGTCAGAAAGAAAATCGCCTCCACCTGCCCATATCTACAGTCAGAGGAATCATCAAGAAGTTTAAAGAAGTTTAAAACAACAGGAACAGTGGCAAACAAGCTTGGACGAGGATGCATGTTTATCGTACCTCTATGCGCTGTGAGGAGGATGGTAGGAGAAGTAAAACTTGTCCAAAGCTCACTGTTAGAGAATTGCATTGAAGAGTAGCATCTTGGGGTCACAAAGTCCCCATGTTTGGGAGGCATCCCGGGAAAAAGCCTCTTCTCACTTACAAGCATAATTGTAAACCAGTTCGCTTAGCGGTACTGGGACTGTGTGCTATGGCGAGATGAGACCAAGTTAGAGCTTTTTGGCAACAAACACTCTAAGTGTCAGTATAAAAGATGAGCATGCAGAAAAGCACCTTATGCCCACTGTGAAGTATGGGGGAGGATTGGTGATGCTGTGGGCCTGTTTTTCTTCCAAAGGTCCCATGAACCTTGTTAGAGTGCATGGCATCATGAACACTTTCAAATACCAGGACATTTTAAATACAAACCTGGTGGCCTCAGCCTGAAATCTGAAGATGGGTCGTCAATGGCTCTTTCAGCAAGATAATGACCTGAAACCTGTGGACAAATCTACACAAAAATGGTCTATCAGACACAAAATCAAGCTCCTCCCATGGCCATCTCAGTCCCCTGACCTCAACTCAACTGAAAACCTGTGGGGAGAGCTGAAGAGGTGAGAACCCAGGACTCTAGACGATGGAAAGAAGAATGGTTGAAGATCCCTCTCTCTGTATTCTTCCATCTTGTGAAATGTTATAGGGGAAGATGAAGGGCTGTCTTGTTGGCAAAAGGGGATTGTACAAAATATTAACATCAGAGGTGCCAATAATTCTGGCACAGATGATTTCATGTAAAATAATTGTTTCCTAATGTGGGATTAAGAACAACAATAATTGTGCCAATAATTGTGGAGGTCACTGTGGATATATTTCTCATTGTTACTATGAAAGGCCTAAGTAGTGTCCTTGATTAATCTAAATGCTTCTCTGTCCCCATAACTGTGAAATCTTATCTGCTGTTCATTACACTTTTATTGTGCTTTTTAAGTTTTTTCTTTATCCATCTGATGATAACCAGAGGAGAATTGTTAAGTATTTAATCCTCTCAATGTTTTTTTCTCTTCGCTTATAGGGAGTTTCTCTTTGCCACTGATGCATTTGGTTTGCTCACTGGAACCAGATTTTATGTAAAGCTGCTTTGTGACAATGCCTGTTATAAAACCTGCTATATACATAAACCTGAATTGTAAGACAGTAAGCAATATTGGGTGGGGTAGGTAGGGTGGAGGATAATTTGGGGAGAGGTTTAATTGTTGAAAAAAGTACATAGCTCATGTAATTTATGAGAATGACTTGCCCAGAAAATGCCCCATGCCAATTATCATTCATAGTCAAAGCTAACACAAAGAGGAGCTATATGATTAAAAGTGCACACACACACTAAGCTGCAAAAAAGTGGATGGTGGCATGTAGCAGAGCTTAGCAAAGCTGCTAGACAATTGTGCACATACTTGATTTGCTGTGTGCAAATGACTGTTTGCACATGCATTACTGCTTTTCCAATAACTCCTACCTCACTGTCTCTAGCGCATAAACCCTGCCTGTGTTAACTGGATGCATGGATGAAGAGGCTTGTGTTATGTCGTGTAAAATTGATGAATTTCATTTTTTTCTTTGTGGTACAGCAGTGTACAGAGTGCAACCTTTTACCTTTTGTGAAAAAAAAGCACTTTTTAACAAATAAATCAATATCTATTTGTATAACATTTCTTTACAACTAAAGTTGTCTCAGAGCAGCTTTACAGAAAAGCAGTTTATATGAAGTAAAAGAAAATACAGAGACCATAGATAGACGTAGAAAATGGTCCAAGCCCCCCATAAGCAAGCCAGTGGCAACATTGGCAAGGAAAATCTCCCATAGAATAAAAGGAAGAAACCTTTAGAAGAAACAGGCTCGAGGAGGGAACCCATCCTTCTCAGGTCGATCCCAGATAAGGAAAGAGAAAGACAGAACTAACAGAAAAAGAAGCTTGGAATATTTATTAGATGCATTCTGATTAATCTGTGAGTAATTGCAAAGGTAAAGCATTTACATTGCAGCATTTAGCTGACGCTCTTATCCAGAGCAACCTACAAGGTTAATTATATTACACATAGGTCTACATAGTGTTAGGAGTCTTGCCCAAGGACTGCATAATCACTCAGCCCAAGATTTGAACTCCAGTCTCCCACGTGTGGTAGTGGCTACCTGTCAGGTAGTGGTGTGCTGAGCTACACCAACCAGAGCTAAAGCCCACTCATAGGTTATCTATTTAAGTGAGAGACAGAGTTCATGATCAGAGCCAGCATGTCTGATGACGGGCAGGAGAATCAGGACAGGAGACCTACACTGCAGATGAGGTTCTGGTGACTCTAGCAATTCTGGGGGATCCCATGTGATCACTCAGTCGCTCTTGGGCTAAACTAAGAGAGAAAAAGGTAGCTAAGAGAGAGGGAAGAAAAAAACTGATTAGCGTGGAGGGAGAGATTGTTTGTATGGGAGATGGAATCCTGACAATAAGAGTAACTCCTCTGTGATCTCGATTAGAGGAGACCAGGAGAAGGGTATATTTGGCATTCGTAAATTATATCAACCAAATGCTGTATAGAGAGTGTTTGAGTCCTGCAAGTGAATCCCTGGGGTCAGCAGGCTGTTATTTTGTGAGCGGAGTGCACGTGTGGGTTTGTATGACTGTCATTCACTAAGAAATTGCGGGGACAGGCCATTTAATGATTTATTCATTAAGAGCAGAATCTTGTACCCAACACGACATTCAACAGGTAGCCAGTGTAATGGGCCCAAGACTGGGGTTATATAATCATATTTGTATTCTTGTAAGGACTCTAGTAGCTGCATTCTGGACCAGCTGGAGCTTATGTAGAGTCTTATTGGAGCATCTGGCTAAAAGGGTGTAATCCAGCCTAGCGGTTATAAAGGCAAGCACCAGCTTTTTTGCAGAATAAGATATTGCATAGTTTAGCGATACTATCCAGATAGAAGAACGCTGTCTTAACAATGTTACAAACATGTATCAAAACAGAGACTGGTATCGAAGATTATCCAAGTTTGAATTAGATTTTAGAATGGAGCTTGGAGTAATAATGTGGCTATCTAAATTCAGGACAAACTGGGAGAGTTTAGATCTCTTCACTTTGGGTCCAAGTAGCAGGACCTCAGTCTTGTTGGCCATTCAGTCTTTGCTATTATTAAAGCATTCTTCAAGTTCATTTAGGTTTAAAACCTTATTTGATTTAGCTGCTATATAAAGTTGCATGTCAAACTGTACCAGTGAGCCTTTAGGGACTCTTCTCAGATATGACCACAGTCCTGGTGGAAATCTCCAAGAGAGCTGGAGAACTAACAGAATAAAACAAGCCCATTAATCTTGGGCGAGGAATAGCAGGGGATTAAGGGAGAGGGGGTGGGGGGAGAAAGAAAAATGTTCCTGAAATGCATAAAATGTTCTTGATCTTATCTGGCAGGCAGAGTGATTGATCATGGGCCAGCTGGCTTGGTCATGTGAAATCCAGCTCTTGGCTGCTGGTGGACACATCCAGAAAGACATTTCCCGTAACGGAGAGAAGGTAGTCCTTCATCTGTATGTGTAATCAAAAATCAGTCACTAATCACTTCCTCTATTGCATTCCCCTATTGAACAGCAGGAACATGAATTTCTGCAATTGGCAGGTAGTTGTGGCACTGTTATTATTTTGGAGCAGTTTTACAGAACTCTACCTCAGAGCTGGCCCAGTAACAAATGTTATATAAATATTGCTGGAATACACTGCAGTCAATAGAGGTAATATGCACATAGAAACAGTCTTCAGTGCTGCTCTTGTATTGATTTCCTTTTCGTGACTGCCTTATATTAGTAAACTCTTGTGGTCACTTTGAAACACCATCCTTGTGAGCCTTAGCTGTTTGCCACCAGTCATCACATAGACCAGTATCTCCCAATCCTAGACTTGTATAACCCCTGTATGGTACATTGTTTCCCATATAATTGTGTGTAGACCTTCGGTCGGCGATCTAGTCTGTAACCATAGCACAGAGGACATTAGAAGATGTTAGAACATGTTTTTTGACTGTCTGTTTTAGTGGATCTTAATGAAAGCAAAGACTCAAAGGGAAGAGGCTTATACATGTTTAGTGCAGCTCAAATTAACAGAAATGTTAGGAAGGAAATTACATTATTTTCAATCAACAAAGTGCATAGGGACATACCACAATCACACAAGGCAAACAGTGTGTAAAGAGCAGGATATTGGGTAGTGGCACATTCAGTATTTGGGTGTGTCTCCCTGACTCTGGGGAAAATTGGGCAGACCACTTCATCCCTCCTCCCACCCTTGTTTAATTCCTTCCAGACAGTCAGAATGTTGAACCTGGACAATCTTCAAGTGCCTCTCCTGTCTGGGACGTGTGAATGGCCTTTGGGAGAAATGGTGAGACAGCTTACGAGGCACTGGAGAGTAGTCAGGCAACATGATCTGCCACCCCCAAACTCCACCTTTGTTTAGAGGACAAAAATCCCCTGCTTTTATCCTTGATAGCTGTCAGGTCAATGTAGACGCTGGACCACTGCCGCAATTTTTTTGTTTTAAACCTCAGCCCTATTTTACTCACTCTCTCCCTTCCCAAGGCCTCTAGCCCCTACTGCAATGCTTCACCCAGCCCACTCAATGGCGACCCACCCCTGAGACTGCCTTTCGCCGTGACAGAGCTATTTCCGCAAAGCACTGCTCCAACCTAAACCTGTGGGGAAAAACAGTCCAAGCTAGAGAAATCCAGTCAAAACAAGCCTCTATTCTAACCACAAAACATGTGGTCCCTGGCTACTAGAGCCTAACCCAATCTTTACCATGTTAAGTTTCAGATTAGAAACAAAAGCTGTTCTATAGTTGTATTTTTTGTGACTGCCTTATATTAGTGAACTCCTGTGGTCACTTTGTTACATCACCATAAAGCAAATATTTTTTGTTAAGGGCAACCATATGTAAACTGTCTGCAAAAACTTTTTTACTGAGGTACCAGACCTGCATCTTTTTTGAAAAGAGCCTGAATAGTGGGTTTATCACAGGAATCTAATTGCATGGCCATAAAGTACATCTGTATAACTATATATCAGATATTCACATAACCATAGACAGATAGTTAGATAGATAGATAGATAGATAGATAGATAGATAGATAGATAGATAGATAGATAGATAGATAGATAGATAGATAGATAGATCCACCAGTCTTTTATAGAAGGTCAGCTAGTCTGACACTGATGTCTGTTCAAATGATCATAATCACAAACACTAAAGGAGAACAGTTTCCATTAGATAGAACTATATAATAGCTTTTTACAAACAAGCGTTAGATTTATTTGCAACTTTATTTACAAGTTAAAATGAAATAAAAACCTGCTTTAAATCACAAATGAATTTTCCTTTATTATACTGCATCTGTAGGTCTCTGTTCATGAACATAAGCTAGCCAAAACACATTTACTATAAAAGGAAATAGCGTTGTATAAAAGCGGAAAAGGTGCCAGTCACAAGTGCTATATTAGGGTCTATTTACAGACAAAGTCAAAAAACATTCATTTTATCTGTTCATTACCCCATCCTGATGTATTCCAGGTCTGAAATTGACATTTCCATGGATGCCAATAATCCATGAATAAATTTGAATCTTGTCATGACAGCATTTGCTTGCTGTATATACCATGTATACATATACATATACACTCATCATCAAAAGGATAGTTGCACCCAGAAGGAAGTGTTGGACTGCAATGCTATTGGGAAAGAAGATAAAGGTTACCAGGAGAAAAATATGAGTTTTAGACTGGTATGGTCAATATTTATTGAGCTACACATACAGAAGTAGTGTCTCTCAGTATGGTGTCAGGCCACCATATTTGCTAATGCAACATAACAGACGTCTCGGCATGGAGTTGTAAAAGTTCCTAATGATGTCCTGCAATAATCCATCCCATGCAGCTTGAATATTCTTATTAAGTTCCTGCAGATTGTGCCGTAGATATGGAGGTGGATAGACACCAGGCCCTCTGGACATGTGACCCCTGACAACATATAGACAGTGCCTCCACACTCGGGTTTGTTGGACGTTGATGTGGTGTTAAGAGCAGTTGTCATAGAGGCCTGCCTGCATGTAGTCCTGCATCATGCAGCCGTCTGCCAGTGGTGCTGCATTTACAGGAGGTCTCATGGAAGTCATCACTGCTCGCTTGAATGTCCGTATTTGTGGCTGATTGGTCAATATGTAGTTTCTCTCTCTCTGTGGTTTGTGTGGGCCTCCCAGATGCTTCTTGCTGCCGGCGGGTGCCTTCTTCTCTCCACTACCACCAACAGTTTGCTATGGTCGTATCTGCACACATGGTATGGTGCACTATACATCGTTAAGACCATCCTGCTTCCTGGAGCCCATTTTACAGTATGTGACATTAAGGTGCTCATTCTTAGTCCTCCAAAGGTTCAAGGGCCATATTGGCGTATTTTGGAATGCTATTTGAAATCAAATTGAAATTCAATTATTGAGTTTCCATAGAACTGTACCTCTGATACTAGATTTCTACTTAACCCAGCAGTTTAAAGTCACATCTCTCTTTCTCTCCCTTTGTCTTGCTGTGTCTTGCACATACACATACACACACACACACACAGATGGAAAACCATGTCTGCTGTAGTGCTTCACATTCCTGTGGTTTGACTGGCTCTTCCTGCCGTGAGCGAGAAATGCGGCTGCATTGAAGAACATTCCTTAAGCCTTGTAGCCTGTTTGCTTTTTCCTCTCTATCCTTTTTATTACTTCAGTTTGTCTTTGTCAAATGCACAAAGCCATGCATGTCCTGAGACTGTTCTAGATCTATATAGGATGTTTTTGCTTCTTTTTTTTTTTTATATCCATGCTACTTCTTACTGTTTCGCACAGCTGCCCCTTTGTCCTACAAGGCTGTCTATAGGAATTTCCAATAGGAATTCAATAGGAATATTTAAATGGTTTGGCTGAATATAGTTAATAAACAGTTTTTATTAATTGTTGTGGACAACTGCAATAAACCAAAATAATTCACAAAGAGCATGATTGGAAATATGAAATATGCACCCGGGACAGCTTCATGGATTGTGATGTAGTAATTTCATAGTTAAAGGACAAAATAGACTTAGATTTAGGTTAATAATTATGATGCAATGGCAGCTCTATTTGTATTTGAGTTGTATTTCTCATCCCCCTCACCTTGCCAAGAGAAGCAAGACCTGAGTGGCAGAACTGAAACAGAAAATGAAAATGAAACAGAAATAAAAGCTCCATTTGGAAGACAAATGCTGCCCTCCATGGGTCTGGACAGCTTACAAGGACCAAACAATGTCTTAGTGGCACTCACCAAGACTCAAGGTGGTATTGGCAATAAAGGCTATGGCATAGCCTTGCCTTTCTGACCATCATGGTGTGCTGTTGAACATACCTTCATCTCCTGAAAGACAAGAGAAACAGAATTTGTGAAGAAACAAACATCCAGTGACAAGCAATATGTTATCTTATCTTAGAAACAGAGAGAGAAATAAAGTACAGGAGGAGCCTTGTTTCTGGAACCATCCCAATGGCAGCTCTGCAGTCTTCAGGCCCCCAACTCACACTGTTCTCTCTGGTAGTGACATGGGAGTTCTCTCTTGCCAGCACTGCAAGGCATTGTGCTCTGGGTGGTAAGGCAGCCTACCTGTGGTAGGACAGAAAAAAGCAAGGCTGCTGACAACCAGATTCCGACTGCAAATGAAAAACAAATGAAGAGGTGTTATTGAGAGACAGTAACACAAAATTACACTCTTAGCTGATTTGAACAGGCACTTAAATGGGCTGTCAGCTACTAAAGGATCTGCACTAGAGAGCAGGAACTTTGAGTGTTTTTTTTTCTTCTTTTTTTCTGAATTCAGCCGCACCTGGGGTCCCTAAACTACATGAGTAATTATGGGTGTAGCAGTGAAATGTCCAATTCTTTGGCCAACACAATTCTCCTGTATTACACCAGAGGCTCAAATTATTCTGTGTGCAGAAGTCATTTGAAGGAAGCACTACAATAATGCTGTAGATCACATACAAACCAAAAAATTATCTCAAGAAGAAACAGACACTGTAAGGCACCTTGTTAGCTAATTACCCAACCTCTACATTGTTATTAGTCCTTATTTATTAGTCTACTAACAGTCTTATTTCTTTGGCATTTACTTTTACAGTTTCTATTATAAAAGATTTACATGATGATCACACATGACTATTAAATAATGTATTAGATATTGATTTAAAATTGACCCACCCCCCTTAATGCATTACTCTGCCTCTCCCACCACAGTTTTATTGTGAACTCTAGACCATATACATGAATGACTCCTACTTTGGCCAAATGCTTTGTCTAGAATGAATAGGTTTGAGTTTTCCAAATTTGCTGTGTTGTTTTTCCTTGACATTGCAGATGATCTGTTTGATGTAACGTCCATGTTGTCTTCTTTTGAGTCTTCCCACAGTGAGAGTAACCTATGTTTTAAAGTGCTGCAGCGTAACACAAGAGCCTTTGTAACCATGTCAACCTCATGGCTTTCCTGGGAATGGCGCCTGAGGTTTTTGTGGATGAGCCCAACAATCACGTAAGATGTGATTGGCAATGCCACAGTACATGCAAAGACCCTTGTGGAGTCAACAAAGTCTTTCTTCTTGGGACAGACGTAATATGTCACACTGTTCATCAGGAGAAGCTGCTTCTGGTATGACGCTGGAGACTGGATTAGGCTTGGTTGTGGAAACAGTAACACATAACGCCAAATGTATGACATTTGAGGGAATAATAGGCTACTAAGCGATTACCCTCACACAACAAACCAGTAGTTCTTCCTTAGATTTGCCTTCATCAGGGTAATCAAAAACTGCTTCAAAGTCCGCTTTAAACATACCAGTAGCAACATCAAACCAAACAATGCCAACTCCAAAGTCCTCCCAGAGAGATGAGAAATCACAAAGGATATGCAAGCCTTGTCTGAACTGGGAGGTGAGTTGGCAAACTAGGTGGAACATTGCAATAAGAAACCTTTACACTGATTAGAAGAGAATTCATATTTATCAGATTTACTAACTGGAAAGGGTGTACCCATAACAACAGGCAAATTAAGGAAACACTAGATAGATAGATAGATAGATAGATAGATAGATAGATAGATAGATAGATAGATAGATAGATAGATAGATAGATAGATAGATAGATAGATACTTTATTGATCCCAGAGGGAAATTCAAAAGGACATAACTGAGCTAGCTGGGTAGAGACTTCTCTCATTTTCTCTCAACTGAGAATACTGTTCAGACTGTTGCAGAGTAAGGCTCACTACAGAAATAGTAAGGTACTCAAACAACTGATTATGTTGTCCCAGAGCCCATCCCTGATTACAACCTGATCATAAGCAAGGGATCCTCTAAGAAAGCTCCTATCTCTCGTGTTCTGAAGGAGCTGCACTTGCTACCTGTATCCATTAGAAGGACTTTAAAGTTCTGCTGCTGGTCTATAAGGCTCTAAATTATTTAGCACATGCTTACACCACAGAATGTCTCTCTGTTTATGTTCCAGCTCGTAATCTTCAATGCTGCTAATATAGAAAACATGGATAGACCTTTTTTAGTTATTATGCTTTGTGGAATTCAATTCCAGCTTCAATTAGACGGCCAGGCTCAGTGCTCACATTTAAGAAACGAATAAAAACATCTCTCCTTAACTCAGCATTTAGTTGAAACTACATTAACACGGTATTTATGTGTATGTAAATGTATTAAGAAAATGGGGAGTCAAACTCAAGAAACAAATCAGAGCATACATGCCAGAAGGGAAGAGAACAGAGCCAGAAACCATGAGAAAATCAGGGGTCAAAACCAAAACAACCCAATAGAACCAGCAAACAACGGCAGAACCAAAAGTCAAACCCAGTAATACAAGGTAAAGATATGCAGGAGAAATGATGGGCAATACCACACAAAGAGTGAGTGCAAACAGCCTGGTATGTAAGCAGGGGAAGTTAACGAAGGACAGGTGAGATCAATAAGAACCCAGGTGAGGCTGAACGGGAAGGTGGGTTGTGATTGGTGGACTGGGAGCAAATGGGTGTAATGGCATGTGGAGATGGCTGATGGGAGATGTAGTTCGGAGCATCTGAGGTAGAGGGAGAACCCGGAAGTGTGACAAATGACATTGCAACACACTGTGCTTTGTGTGTATGTGCATGTGAAGTATGTGGTGGGCTGCATCAACTCCCAGTCTGAAAACAAGTCTCACTTCGTCCCTATCTACTGCAATTTTCCACCAGTCTAAACACGATCTAAATGCCATTAATATAAAACAGCAAGCAGATTATGTCAGTGCAGAACGTGTCACTGGTAATTAACATGAATCTAACATTATCTTAGTTGGGAGTATGTGTCTGACTCCTGCTCACTTTAAAACACTGCACTGTTGAATTTAGAGTCACATCCAGTACCATATGTTTGTCTTTCAAAATGTGATTGCAGGCTCTATCCAAATGTCATTCTTTGTTAAGGTGTTTGCCATGGCAGGTGTGATAGGAAACATCCAAGATGTTTACAAAAAACGTTTGGCTCTTCATCTAATGTGTTCTTTGATGTGTACTTCTTCATATCCATACACCCAATACATTGTGATTAAATTCACAAAGCACAAAGTTCTTCATAGATCCGACCGCTTCATTTTGCTCTCAGGGTGCACCAGATCAATGCATCTAACTTTTGAATCCTGCAGGAAACACAGTATGTGTCTTTGTGTACTATGTATGTATAGTTATTAGTTGTATTTAGTTGAACACAGAGGACTGGACGGTCACTATGATCTTGATGCATTGATTTTTTAACCTTTTTGTTGCTATATAGGCTAAAGCAGAAAGCAAATAGCCTAATTATCTCATTCTTACTAGTGAGGGCAAGCTGCTGAGTGTTCCATTGTGTGAACCGTGTCACTGTTTTAAATATAAATGGTAACAGCTGAGTATAATATAGTGGTATCATTTCCGCTAGTGAGCAAGGTATGTTGAGTGTTCTTATGTGTGCCATGTCTGTGTCTGTAGCTTACACTGTTATGAAATTACTTACTAAATTTGTGTTACTTACTAAAATGTGTTTGAGGTCATCTTCATGGCTTCTTTGTGCACATTTATTTGCACAAAGGAATAGTTTGAATGTGTCTAGCAGACAGTAAGGACACCACGACAGTGTGCCCCATGCATCTGTATGATTTATGTACAGTACAAGGCAGTAAATTCTATTTTCTTGCACTGGGCTAGTCATGTTTTTCCACTGCAAGCATGCTTAGTCCTTAATGATCATAGACAGCTGTGTGTGTGTGTATATGTGTTTAAATGATTCTAGCAGCTGCGCCTCCCTCTGGATCCCATTTTCCAGGCAGCCTTTGGCCTTCTACAGCTACTAAATTTTGATAATTTATAATCTCAGTAATTTAGAATTAGCCATAATCGTCAAAAGGGAAATGCACAGGATACAGATTAAAAGCAAAGTATGCAACTTTATGGTTATGTAACTGTATTGCTGTTTCTGATAAGAAATGAGTTTTCATTCAGTAAAATAAATCAGTTTATTTACACATTCCCACATGCACTTATACACCAACCGGCCATTTAAGTACAGCATCATTAGGCTGGTGAATCCTTCTCAGCGCTGCAGTGACATTATGATGTTGATGATTTGTTGAGCTGGTACAAGACACAGCAGTGTTGACTGTATTTTTAAACACATCATTCTTGCTGCTGGACTGAGAATAGTCCACCAACAAAAAATATTCAGCCAAGAGCATCCTGTGGGCAGCGCACTGATAAAAGAGGATGACTAACACAAACTGTGCAGCAACAGATGAGCTATTGCATCTACAAAGTTGACCAACAAGATATGAATGTCTAACAGAGTGGACTGTAACACAGATGTCTCTGATCAACTTGTACAAGCTCAGCATAGTGAGAACATACTTACTATACTATAACATGCTCAGATTCATTCACCAACCAAACAATACAGTCTCTGTGGTGACCTTTAGCACTGAATTGGGCATTTCATATTTTATCCCTCTCCGAATAACTCGTTACTTCTTAAATATTTCATTATTTAATAAAATGTATATTTCCCCTTTCCTATTACAAGTGACAGGATACCTTAGTGTGTACTAGCCAATAGGCTCTATGCATGCAAGGTTTGTGGCGCGTTTCTGTTACATGTTATACTGGCTGTTCAGCTTCCAGTTAGTGACAGAATGCAGAGCAAGCTTTGAAACATAGATATAGGGTGCTGAAAAGATTGTGATTATACAGAGTTTGAGCTTTAAAATGAGCAAGAGTATTTTCCTGTTTCAGAACAAAAACAAGGTGGATCAGAACATTGTCCTGTCCCACTGTATTCGGTATCCGCACAGTAACTCTCTTGTTATTTTCCCTTTACTCCTGCTGGAAAAGAGATCAGAAATAAATAGCTGGTCAGCATCCTGAAGGATAACTCAAATCGCCAAACAGACACTATTTCACTGGCTTTGATTTTGTAGAGGGAATGCAGAGGAGGTGCCTAAACGATGCTGTCCCGACCCTGTTTCAGTGGAACCAGCATGGGCAAGTACAGCCAAGATGGAGTGTGCAGGGGAGGGAAGAGGGGCCTGTGCACCCTGACTCAGGAAAGGAACATGACATAGAACATGGTTTTGAGGCAGCTTGTCATGACTGTTGTTCATTTCCTGAAGTTGCAACTCTGGATTTGGAGCTAAATAGGATTGAGGAAGTAGAAGACCTGTGTCTTCAGTGATTTGCAGCCTGTGATGAGCACGTTCAGTTCTACACTAAAAAGCTAAAATGTGATTGCACATGACAAGCTCTATTTCCTATAATCCAAATGCTTATAGCCTATACACAACATGCACACACATGAGGTTGTTTAGAGTGAATCACTTTCACACAAAAAGAAACGACTTACTTACTGTACTGTGACGTCAATACATTTAAATTACATGACTGAATTTAAAGGAGTAGGAGAACAATAGACAGACAGACAGAGGGATAGAGAAATCAGAATGAAAATGCAACCTTTATGAGCCTAAGATTTATTGCAGGACTGGTGTATTAGACGGCATTAGTTTTCACTCAATGTGTATGTACATGTATATGTACAAACCGGATTCCAAAAAAGTTGGGACACTAAACAAATTGTGAATAAAAACTGAATGCAATGATGTGGAGGTGCCAACATCTAATATTTTATTCAGAATAGAACACAAATCACAGATCAAAAGTTTAAACTGAGAGAATGGATCATTTTAAGGGAAAAATATGTTGTTTCAAAATTTCATGGCGTCAACAAATCCCAAAAAGGTTGGGACAAGGCCATTTTTACCACTGTGTGGCATCCCCCCTTCTTCTTACAACACTCAACAGACGTCTGGGAACAGAGGAGACCAGTTTCTCAAGTTTAGAAATAGGAATGCTCTCCCATTCATGTCTAATACAGGCCTCTAACTGTTCAGTCGTCTTGGGTCTTCTTTGTCGCACCTTCCTCTTTATGATGCGTCGAATGTTCTCTATAGGTGAAAGATCTGGACTGCAGGCTGGCCATTTCAGTACCTGGAACTTCTCCTACGTAGCCATGATGTTGTGATTGCTGCAGAATGCAGGGTGTTCCCTGAAAGAGATGATGTCTAGATGGGAGCATATGTTGTTCTAGAACCTGAACATAGTTCTCTGCATTAATGGTGCCTTTCCAGACATGCAAGCTGCCCATGCCACAAGCACTCATGCAACCCCATACCATCAGTGGTGCAGGCTTCTGAACGGAGCGTTGATAACAACTTGGGTTATCCTTGTCCTCTCTGGGCCAGATGACATGGCGTCCCAGTGTTCCATAAAGAACTTCAAATCGTGACTCATCTGACCACAGAACAGTCTTCCATTTTGCCACACTCCATTTTAAAAGACCCCTGGCCCAGTGCAAACGTCTGAGCTTGTGGAGCTTGCTTAGAAAGCTTCCTTTTTGCACTGTAGAGTTTTAGCTGGCAACGGCGGATGGCACGGTGGATTGTGTTCACTGACAATGCTTTCTGGAAGTATTCCTGAGCCCATTCTGTTATTTCCTTGACAGTGGCATTCCTGTTTGAGGTGCAGTGACGTTTAAGGGCCCGGAGATCACGAGTATCCAGTAGAGTTTTACGGTCTTGACCCTTACGCACAGCGATTGTTCCAGATTCTCTGAATCTTTTGATGATGATATGCACGGTTGATGATGATAACTTAAAAGTCTTTGCTATTTTACGCTGGGTAACACCATTCTGGTATTGCTGCACTATCTTTCTGCCCAACAATGGTGGAATTGGTGATCCTCTTACCATCTTGGCTTCAGAGAGACACTGACACTCTGAGAAGCTCTTTTTATACCAATCATGTTGTCAATTGACCTAATTAGTGTTAATTGGTCTTCCAGCTGTTCGTTATATGCTCAGTTTCCTTTTTCCATCCACTTATTGCTACTTGTCCCAACTTTTTTGGGATTTGTTGACGCCATGAAATTTTGAAACAACATATTTTTCCCTTAAAATGATACATTCTCTCAGTTTAAACTTTTGATCTGTGATTTGTGTTCTATTCTGAATAAAATATTAGATGTTGGCACCTCCACATCATTGCATTCAGTTTTTATTCACAATTTGTTTAGTGTCCCAACTTTTTTGGAATCCGGTTTGTATATACTGCTTGCTAACCATTACCCTAACCATTAACCATACTCTTAAGTTATGTGACTTTTCACATTTCTTCAACGATCTGTCACAAACTGCCCTCGTGCTCACCTTTACCGTCATCTTGTTTCTCATTGACACTGTGCAAGAGGGGAAGATTTTAATTGTATGCTTCTTACTGAGTAGCTTCACACCTAACTAAAACACAAATCTCAATCAAAAGTGTTAGTTTGCAGTTTTGTCAAACTGAATACAGTATTAGCCAGCCTAGCAACATACACAATAGAAGGTGGCTACTGCAGATATAAAACAGCCCTAAAAACAGCAGTTAGCCTAAAAATAAGGTTAAAGAAGAATTGTTTGGAATGCCGGAGTCCAAGATCTTAATCCAACAGAAATGTTCAGACAGAACCTAAAATGAGATGTCCATGCTAGAAATTTCACCAGCATAACAGAGCTGAAGCAGTTCTTTAAGAAGAAGTGGCCCATGATTCCTCAAAGTGGCAAATCTTTGCCAAAGAAGAGTAGAAATTAAGAAAATAAAAGAAAACGGAAAAATAGGAAAAAAAGACAAGTAACAAATACTTAACATACCTGCTCTGCATTATTTAGCCACGTGTTCTTATCCACATCACACTGTCCCATTTTGCTTATACACAGTGCTGGGCCCAAAATAGACCATTAACTGTGGACAAAAAAAGTGACCCCTTTGTATATATGTTCAACACCTGTAGGCCTCAGCTGAGAAAACAATCAGCTGTGATAGTCTATTCACATCCATTTAATAAGCTGTTCTCTCTATATCAGTAATACTTCCTTGTGTTTTGATCCAATATAGTTGTGTGACTTATTAAACTGATATCCAGTCGATTTTAATAAACCTAAGTAAGATTTTTTTTTTACTTAGTTTTGAACAAAATTGTTCTGGGTTTCACTTGCATAATGTTGTTGTGCTAACTGTGTGCGAAGACTAGAACTAAAAATGTTTCTTAGCAACTGTAGAAAAACCTCCTCTAAATGAATGTAGGACAGAACAGGCAGTAACATCACAGTTGCTAGTTTCTGGAAGTTTACTGGCCTAGTATTAGAACTCAGACTACCCCTGACACTTTGGTGGGGTTCCCTACTGGGACAAGAACATGACGCAACAGGTTCATAATTCCAGGACTGCACCATGTGGAATAGCTCTGTTTCCGGCCTACCCTTTACCTTCCACGAAGACTAAAACCTGACAGCTGCAGTAGAGTACAGTTCTGTCCAGATGAGTGACACCAAAAGTGCTTTGGCACTTATATGTTTGTTCATGTTTTGAGACCAAACACACTAAGTACATAGCAGTATCTTGTTCATCTCAGGGGCATATGATTTGTGAACGTTCATATGCATAGACTTTAGCATAGGTTGAAGTAAAAACATAAACATGAACATCTGGACACTGGCTGAGCTCTTAAAATGATGTCTTGTCAATCAAATCATGTCACAACATTTAAAATGGCCGCATATTCACCTTCCCTAATAATATCCCTAATTAATTACTGCCTTGTTCAGCATGCTGTCTTATGTTGTAGCTGCTCCAGTTGGGAGAACAGAATCAGCATTAAGGGAGGAGAACAAAATAATAAGTCATTCAGTGCAAAAGATAATCAGTTGTTTAAACTATACCGAATTCATAAGATTACTGGACGACTTACCAGAACACCACTAAACCACAAGTATGGGACACAGAGTGTCTCATTTGAACCATCCATAGTGAGCCCGAAGCAGAGAATGAGAGTGGGAAAGGGGGAAAAAAAACCTGGAAGACTGGCCTAGTGTTTGAGGAATGTTCTAAGGGCTTCAACAAATCCAGAGGGAAACGAAACTGTGTATGGCATACTTTCCTAGAGCAAGGACTATTTATAGCCCAGTCAGACTCACCTCATTAAACACAAGGTACTTTTATAACCCCAGCTGGGTACCAAGCTCCCACTGGAACTCATCTGCACACAACCTCAAATCAACACTATATAGAGATAGGTGTTGTGGACAGTAATATTCTGCTTCCATTCTGTTTATGAGTCATCTTCTGTTGGGTAAGTTTGCAGCCCCAAACCCAAGTTATGCAATGAAGACATTTTCCTACTTCTGCACTGAAGGATGGATTTTTCCCTCTGCTTTTTTAGGAGAAAGAATTCACTGTGGTTTTCTTCATACTCTGAGTCCCGTCCCAGCACCTATTCAATGGTCTTTTTATTCCTGACGACTGGTGAGGGTTTTATTATTTGTTTAATTTGAAATATTTAACATTCCTTAGGACATTCTATTAATTTGACTGAATCACATCCAAACTATTTCAGACAGATGTTTTGGTAAGTTTTGGAGCAGAGAATCAGTGCTATTAAGTGCAATGCTTGGTTTGTGCTAGACTCTAAATGGCCTTACATAATCATCGAAAAGCACAGTAGGTTGGGGACACAATACCGGTAGGGCAAAAAACTTTAGTGCTGCAGCTTCGTACGACTAGCCCAGGCATTAGATTAATTGATTTCATTTTAAGCAGTTCTTTGTTCAGTCTATCAAAAGTTTTATAGAGAGGCTATGTCCTAAATTCTAGTCTTTTTTGTGTCTGCAAATAAATCTTCTTTCTGCAGCAAAACCATCTGAGACCCTGGAAAGGCAAGGAGGAAGTATAACACATACATAGCAACCTAGGAACAGGTGCTCACATTAGCAGTGGCATGTTCCACAAAACTCTAAGGAAATAAACAAGAAGGAGACAGGCATCTAAATAAGGTCAGTTTTTCATTAAGCATGAAGTGCATTCAAAGCTCTGCACATACTGGAACACTTGAAGTGGGAATGCATGAGGTAAGTCCAGACCTGGCAACAGCACCCTTTATGAGCAGTGGCTTTACCTTAGTCCTAATATGAATTCATTGAATCCCAGACGGGATTTCAAATCTCCCTTTAGACTGTACTTTTTGTATTTTAATATGTACTTTATTTATGCATTCAAGTTATGGGAACGCTTTACGGCTTTATGATAGAATGAGAAGGCATTATGAATCCTTTCTAAATAAGTTGTTCTCTCCTGATGGATCACAGCAATGACCACAGCGAACTCCATTATGATGACTTTGAGAGTTGCCTGCTGTGCTGTGCTGAAGAAATGTGCTAACTAATTTAGAGGAACATCAAAAGATCCCATGAACCCGAGTTATGTAAAATATCTGTAAATATAGTGTGGGCCATAGTATTTTTGGAAAGGCACTTCAGAAACATACTCATATATAAACTGTATGATGTTGTTTAGTGAAGTGATTGTGTTAGTTCATTCTGTCACTTCAAAGATCCTTCTTGCTGGTTAATTCTGTGTTAACAGCACAGGTCAGCTCCCCTCCAAGGTGAGGTCAGAAGAAGGAAATGTAAGTCAGGTAAGCTGAGAGTACACACAGTGGTTAGAGTGAGGCCACAACCTTTTCCCCTTTTCTCTGTCTTGCTCTTTATCTTTTCAAGTAGCCCCCAAAGAACACTCGGCCATCACTCATGTGCAATTAAAGTGAGATGTGAGGAGTGAGCAAAATGCTTCAGAGGTTCAGTGTAATTAGCAAGGATGCAGCTGTAAGACTTAGTTTTGAAGGCATCCTGGACGTTTTCCTGATAGTTAGTCATACCAAATGGAAGGAAAGTATTTCAATACAGGGTGTCCAGAGCATTGCCAGACTGCCAGGGCTGTGGAATCACAGAAAAGAGAAGCCACAGGCATTTCATTCTTTCCCTAAAGTACACATCAACCCCACCCCATCCTCCATACTTCAACTTATGTTCAGGTTACACACTGACTTATTTAACAAATGCTGAAATTGCTGACTGAGCTTCCAAGCAATGACAAAGGTGCATCAAAGACTTCATTCTGGGAAATTCAAAAACTTGAGATTGCATTTCCAACTTGATCCAATCTTCTATCTGGATCATTCTTCCAGATGTAACACAGCATTTTACACCTTAACTGTTTTCTTTCTACACTGAGGAAACAAGACTGCAATACTGACAGCAGTCTGGCAACAAAACCATGCTGACACAAACATGTGACACATTTGCTTGGCTGAAGCCACCCAGTGGCCAAGCATCGCACTACATGTGATTCTGCCATTCTGTGCACATAGTGCAGTGGTCATTTTACAGTGAAACATAGTAAACTATAAATGTGTGGCCTTATTTACAAACACTGAGTGAGTAAAACAGACCACTCAGTGTTGTCGCTTGAGTTATCACTTGAGTTGGTGTCTATGCACTGTACATTCAGAAGTGCAGGCACTTGTTTTTGTGTGAAGGAGTACACATCAGCTGTCGTGACACGTCATAAGAGTGACATTTCAGTGGACATCACCCACAACACACAACCCTCAACATAATGTGGTCAAATTCAGACTTAACCTCAACCTTCAGCTCAATGTCTGTGCATAAAAGGGATGGCTAAAAACCACAGCTTAATATGAGTGACTTTTGACCCCCTCACAGCTTCTGTTTGTATCTTTTAGGACATTTAAAAGTTCTCTTTCTATATTAAGATGCCTAGCACATGCATATTTCACAGAATGTCTCTCAAGGCATCATCTTACAATTACAGATATCGGCCTTCTGCAAGATGGAACAAAACATAAATAGGTCTCATTTGGTTATTATGCTTTTAGGGCGCTAGTAAGATGGAGCATAAAGTACATCACTGCTCGCGGAGCAGTCCATATCAGTCACGGGTGCATTCGTAAATGCACAAAGTTATGAACACACAAAATCCCGACCAAATCAGTTAACAAGCAACAGTGGTGAACATGAACAAAGTAAATGTAGCTCGTTACTATACTTAAGTAGTTTTTTGTGTACCTGTACTTTGCTGAAGTATTTCCATTTTGGATGACTTTTTACCTTAACTCCACTTTGCATCATAATATTACTTTTTACTTCATTACATTATGTGAAATTTGTCAATCCTTTCGGTTTACGTGGACATAAAAGCGGATGCAATAAAGCAAACTCATTTGTGAACCTGTGTTTAAAGATTTAAAGATTAAAAAAAAAAATTCCTTTAGTGTTTTGTTCTTATGATCATTTGAATAGACATCAGTGTCAGACCTATATACCTACAGTATCCTCTATTAAAAGACTGGTGGACCAAGTTTATTATATTATAGTTATATTATAGTTGCTCCACCTAAAATAAGTTGATTAAGATTCTTGTTCCAGAAATGATAATAGGACATTAGCCATAATAATTCATGGTACTTTTACTCTCCATACTTCAGTACATTTAAAGGCAAAAACCCAGTATTCTTTATTGTCGATATTGATACTGTATTGAACTGCCTGTGTATGTGCTGATACAATACGTCATCAGTGCCACACTAATTCAGATATAACATAAGGTGTATCTTTGTTTGGCTTTGGCTGTCATGCTGCTTGAGCTATTTCTTTCATTGTAACATTAATGTGCTTAACAGTCTTATCTCAATAACTGAGCCCTGTTTTTGAGAACTAATGAAGTCTCACATTTCTTTCTCTGCTATTAAAGGGGTTGCATAATGCATTGGCCTGCCGTGCAAGTTGCTCACCCAACATCTGGGCCATACTAAATAAGGGGTGGAGCTGATAAACCAACAAAAAGAAAGAGAGAGAAAGAAAAAGAGAGAAAACTGAGTGAAGCACAATTGGGAGGCTTTCCTACAGCAAAATGATCACAGCAACTCTATAGCCTCACACTCTGATGAATATGTATGGCACTCCTTAGCTACGGGTCTGTTTTGAACTCAAGTGCATGTACAAGGGCTAGGCCCAAACCTCTCCCTGCCAAAGCATGATTCCGATCCACTCACTCTTAAAGGGAGCGAAATGAAAGCAACCCAATGTCTGTGCTTACAGTAGCCCAAACCAGACACATTACCTTGAAGAAGAGAATGAAAAAACACAAAACGAGGCATTGCATGGACAGTAACAGTAAGCTAACCCAATCAGGGGCGCTGGTTAAAATAGACAGCAGTGCCAAAACAACAACCTGTCCCTCAGACGCATTCCAAACACTACTGCAGAACACCAGCCCTGTGCACTGGAACTAACGGTAAACGCATACACAAAGCATGGTTGTTGTGGAAGAGATGTTCTCATTAAAATTGCATGCAGGTGTTTTTGTACTCTGAGGTGGTTTAGCACGCTCTCCTCTGAAGGTGAACTAGTCAAACAAAACTTCACGAGATTGGCATGCTCCAGGAAATAGCTGTAGGGAGAGAGGGGGAGAAAAAACAACAGTGGATTTTTTGCTTCCCCATGCATGTTTCCTGTTCTGCACCTGACAGAGAGAGAGAGAGAGAGAGAGAGAGAGAGAGAGAGAAAGAGAGACTTGGACAGGCTGTTTTTGTCATTTAATAATCTTGT
The DNA here is from genome assembly GCA_024036415.1 of Prochilodus magdalenae. Classification (NCBI taxonomy): domain Eukaryota; kingdom Metazoa; phylum Chordata; class Actinopteri; order Characiformes; family Prochilodontidae; genus Prochilodus; species Prochilodus magdalenae. The sequence continues at coordinate 198,620 of JAMWET010004382.1, forward strand.
TTTGGATCTCTATTGCCTCATGGGACAACAGCAGTCTGGGACAATGGTAATCTGACAGTCTGTCAGTCTCACACATGCCTGTAATTCAGTCACATACGTTATTTTATTCTATAGGGTTTGACTAGTCTACAGCCCCAAAGTCTCCAATTTATTTCCTTTTATATAAAGTAATAATTTATAAACTCTTGATGTAAACTAGACAGCAAAATAGATTTTAGATTTTCGTATTCAATATACTGACTATTTTGGAATGGACAAGAATACATAGACAGTATTTCTGAGTTTATAATATTTTTTGTAAGGCTTTTGAAAAAAGCTTTTTGATTTTCTGGAAACGAATCATATTAGACCTTAATATTATTCATCTTTCTGATTCATTTCAGAACCATCTACAGCTCTGTGTGTGTAAGCCCACATATTATCCTGTATATTACTGTAGTGCTATCTTCCCAATGAGAAAACCAGAGGAAAGCCAAAGGTATTTAACTCTTTTACCTTGGCAGCTAGCTGGAATCTGAGACATGGTTGACTGAGAGGCTAGTTGACAGGGTCAGAATGCCCAAACATTAGGAAAGGCCATCTGGAATTCAGATATTTTCACCCCTCTGGGTCGCGTGGCAGAACCTCTCCTCTCTGGGCTACACCCCGTTCTGCTGGTATTTAAGCAGCTTCCACTGCTCGAGCCCTGCAGCAAGCACAGTCGCGTGAACCCAAGAGGGGAAACAAAGCAGCAGCAGTTGCAATAGTGCACACACTCTCCAAATATGCCTGCAAAATCTTTCACCGCATCATGCCTTTTTCTGCTGTTAACTCACACGGTAAGCAATGCAAAGTTCTTTTACTCGTCCGTACTTTTTCAACATTATTGGAAACCCTCCTCTGGGTAACTCTTCAACAGCCAGTGCAACTGCAGACTTCTTCATGAGTTACAGTGTTCAGTGGTGTAGTAATTCTTAAATGTGGGTTATGTACATATTTAGAGCCAGTCAAGTAATGAAGTGGGGATGTTCGCAGCAGAAGAGTTCTGATATGCTTGCCACGCATGGACAGTTTAATGTTAAAACTGTTTCAAGATTTCTAATTACAGAAAACTGAAGGTCAGAGAAGGTAGTTTACATTTTGTTTGTACTGTAAAGTTACCAACATGTTTATATTTACATAATTTTGAATTTTGGGCATTAGGTAGAAGCTGCTGTACTTCATAATTAATACTCTGTTAATATCCTGCATTTACAGTGGTTTCTTACCAAAAATTCTTCTACATGTTTTTGTTGTGATCAAGGTTTGCACTTCTGTTAAAGGCAGTGTTCTTCATTTCATAATCAAGTCTGATGTAGCTCTAACATATCCCAGTCAAAATACTACTTGATGCAGACTATAAATGAGAAACCCTGGTTTTAGGACTGCCTGTGCTGTTTTGATTGTCGCCACCATGTGGCGTTGAGGAGTATTGCATAAACAAACCTGATCCAAGATCTGTCTAGACTCTTGTTTTCATGGATTCTGCATTTGACCCTTTCAAATCTTGCTCTTTTACTCCTTTGCATTAACTACAGCACTGAACCCCGGGGGTGTTGTCCACAAAAAAACAGGGGGGGGAGGGGTTGTAATTTAAGTTCAAGTATGTGAAAATGACTACTACAAGTTCATGATTTTAGGTAAACGTGAAAACGAACAAAAATCACAACTCATTGACAATGCACTCTCATTTGCTCCCCTAATTGTCCTTGACATTCTAATTCAGGTTGTGAGTGAAGACTGTTCCAAGGCATGTGACTGTCCTGCTGAGACACCCGTCTGCCCGTTAGGAACCAGCCTGGTGCTGGATGGCTGTGGTTGCTGTAAAGTGTGTGCAAGGCAAGCAGGGGAACCTTGCTCTCTCCTGGAGCCCTGTGACCATCATAAGGACCTTTACTGTGACTATGCATTGCTGAGTGATATGCAAACTGGCATCTGCATGGGTGAGTTGGCTGGTGCATGGTTGAAAAGCATTTTTTATTATATTATGCTCCAATGCTTCACTTGTGGTGAAGGATCTAATTGCTCACTGGCCGCATGTTAGATTTTACATCTTTGTTTTATACAGCGAACCGTGGCACTGAAGTGTGCATCCACAAATTTCCCCACTGTGGGACTAATAAAGGATTATCTTATCTTATCTTAAACCCCTTACCGTATTTTTTATAACATTTGGGTGTCTGTTAGTGTTGCCTGAGGTGCCTTCTTTGTGACAAGCAAATAAACATTGCCTCTTTTTAAATACCAGGAAACAGTGATTCTTATTCCTGCTTCCCTACTGCCCTTGATCAGGTGAATTGAGGTTGGGATAATGTGCATGATGGTGGGTCCTCAGGAGCAGAAATGAGAAACACTGGCCTGGAGCATGAAGCTTCTAAAGAGCAAACAGAAACGACTCATTAATACTCTGCTTTTACACTGATTTCTCTCCCTTCTTAATGACAGCTCAGGAAGGTCAGACCTGTGATCTGGGTGGAGTGATCTACCCCAGTGGAGTAATATTTCAGCCCAGCTGCAAGCACCAGTGCATCTGCATGAATGGAGAAATCGGTTGTGTGCCAACGTGTGCCAACAACATTCGCCTGCCCTCTCCAGACTGCCCTTACCCACGACGTATCCAGATCCCTGGCAAGTGCTGTGAGGAGTGGGTGTGTGATGAGACCCCCCATGAAGAGTCCTTCCAGTCTGCCATGGCTGGTAGGTCCCTCGGCAAGTTATTTTTGTTATCTTCCTTTAAAGACGTTGATGTGTAATTGTAATTATGTAATACCAGAGGTAGCAGCAGGTGCACCTGTAGTTTTGGAGAACCAAAGAACACACTCTTGGGGACAACTTTTGGTGCCGGATTGTGGCGATATATATATATATATATTGTATAATATATAATATTATTGCTATTATTGCTGTCTGCAATTCAATAAAACAAGCAAAACAAGCAGGCTACAGTAGCACTGGAACTAGTGCAGCACAATATATGAAATAAGTACAGAGACATATATAACGTGGAAAGTATTGTGATTAATCATAGAAGTATCAATCAAAGAAATGCACATTTGACAGTCCTAGTTTCATCTTTCATTTCACAGCATATCGGAAACTGCAGAGCCCAGAGCCTGAAAGTCCTCGGGAGAACTGCATTGTGCAGACCACAGAGTGGAGTGAGTGTTCGGTGACCTGTGGCATGGGCGTGTCCTCTCGTGTCACAAATGACAACGAGCAATGTCAGCTGGAACGTCAGACTCGCATCTGCATGGTTCGGCCATGCCAAGTCCAGCAAGAGAGCATCATCAAGGTCAGCAGACAGCAATACTTGTCTAATTAAATAAATGAGCGATATAACAGAGACGTGGGTAGAGTAGGCAAACTTCTACTCAAGTATTATTACTTCAACTAAAATGAGTAAGTTTAAATTTACTGTATAGGTAAATATATGTGGACATCCCCCTTGATCATTGATTTTAGATGTTTTAGCATTACCCCTTACTAAGAGTTAATCACATAACCTTGCAATCTTGATACAATGGTAGTAGAACTGGTCATACTACAGTGTGACCAAACATGGCACTCTCATATGCCACTTTCAGCACAAGTCAGTTTGAAATTGGGACACTAACTACTGAACAGTGCCGATCCTCTATTGATTTACTCATTTTTAATTACAAAGTTTAAACTGCCTCTGGAATCAATGGACTGTGCCTTGGGACCTTTATGAACTGGAATGAACGATCACCTATGTGCATTGCCAAGTGCTGGAGAGTTATAAACCATTGTAGATGAAATACAAGCTTACAAGATGTGATGTATAACCCAATCTTTAAGGTTTTTTATGAGTGCAAACATATATATGTCGAACCCTAACCCTAATCCCACCTGATACGCTCCTATTAGGTCTGTGTGCTTTTGAACACAATCAAAAAGAATGTTTTCTTCAGGTTTCCGTGCTCTGTGTGGTTGGTGTATCTATTAATGACCAGCTGAACCGAGTAAAACTGTATTTACTAGTTAACCAGTTGGTACATACACCCTTCTGACCTATAGCCTTCCCTCGCTGAAAGAAAGGAGTGAGATATTACTGAATATGGAGACACCAAAAAGGCAATCCCACTTATCATCTGATTTAGAGAAGGGATTGCATTCAGTGGCTTCTTTAAATTTTCCACTTTGAATGGTGCCTGAATGAAGCTGGGAAATATAAAGCTGACTTCATCTTTGTGTGATTTAAGTTATCAGAATATCCTATCGACAGTTTTACATAGAGCTGTGCCTATGATTATGGGCTACTGTATGGAAATAAATGTAGCTATCCCACTTTGATCAAATAAGTAACCTCTTAAACATTGCTTAGAAGAAAAAAGACTAACCCTGTTCTCAACATTCCCTAATCTTTCTCTGTGCAGAAAGGCAAAAAGTGTGTGCGGACTCCAAAGAGTCAGCAGGGCATGCGCTTTGAGCTGTCTGGCTGTCAGAGCATGCGGCTGTACAAGCCCAAGTTCTGTGGAGTGTGTACAGATGGACGCTGCTGCACTCCACAAACCACCATAACCGCTGAGGTGGAATTCCGCTGCCCTGAGGGAGACTCCTTTAAGAGGAAGATGATGTTCATTAAGACATGCTCCTGCCATTATGACTGCCCACGGGAAAATGATATCTTCCTTGCCTCAAACACACGGAAAATGACTGGAGACTACAGTAATGACATGTGAAAGGTGTTAAGTGTAGATGTATAGAAATGTATAAAGTAAAGCACATGCTCACACACACACCCTGGTGATTTGGCACTTGCATTTACAAGGCAGCTTTCTATTGCCCCAACAGACGCCCAAGTTCACATTTGCTCTTAGGGAGCATGAACTAAAGAATGTTTTTTATGAAGTGTAGGCTCACTTGGCACACTTTGTCGTAGCATTATTGTGCAGCTAAAAAGTCATCTGGCTCTATGACTGCTCTTCACCTATATGGATGCATGTATAGGGTAGAATGGACCTGAAACACTGAGTACTATACATGTCAGGCATTTTGAAAGTATAGTTCACATTTGGTTCCGAAATTTGTTGCTGGGAGGAACTGAATCTTGCCGTACTATTATTCTTACTTATAAGTGAAACTGACTAAATTAGTTGGTAAACTACATTGACTCCCAAGAGTTCTTGGTACGAGAATAACCCATTTCAAATCGAGGAAAATCACAGATAGTTTGTGATATTGTTTACTGTTTATTTAAAAAAGACAAATTAAAACATTTAAAATAATGACGAATACACATTGTGTAAATACTGTAAGAAGACTCTGTACAGTTTTGTACTAACTTAAACAGTTGCTTAATTTTAAAATGTAGTTGTATTTGTACTGTATTATTCTGTTTTCACTGTAACCACATGACAGAGATATGAGTTGAATTTCTGATGCACTTTTATGTGTTTTTCCAATAAAAGAATTTATATTTTTATATATATATATACATATGTGTGTGTGTGTGTGTGTGTGTGTGTGTGTGTGTGTGTGTGTGATGTGATATGCAGTTTTTTTGTCAATTAATAAACGTTAAAATTCAGTGGGAGCTAGAAAGAGCCTCCTTGTGTACATTTTATAGCAAGAGTTTATTGTGGACATTTTTGATAGTCTGGATAAAACTTAAAGTAAAAAGGAGAATTTAATGAGATTTTTCTAAAACAGTAAGATTTCTAGAAATGTAATACTGTAAATGTTACTAATCAAGCAAATACAATACCTTCATTAAACTAGAAGTACACTGAATGTCAATACAGAAATCAGTTTCGAAAAAAGAAAAACCCATCAAATTAATAATTAATAGTTAAAAATGGACCTAATTAAAATACATTGTAAAAAAATAGCTAAAGTAAGAGGCAACCCCACTTTCAAAAAAGTTGGGATACTGTGTTGGGATACTGTGTAAAGTACAGAATGTAATTATTTGCAAATCTTAGAGACCCATACTTTACTTACAATAGAACATAAAGATTATTAACTAATTTAGAAGTTCATGGCAACAACACCACCATTGTCTACCATTGTGTAGCATGCCCTCTTTTAACAGCAGTCTGTACATTTGGGACCTGAAGTTTTGGAGAGGAATGTTGTCCCATTTTAGTCTGGGATTCTAGCTGCCCAACAATCCTGGGCCATCTCTGCCGGATTTTATGATGCGCCAAATGTTTTGAATTGGTAAAAGGCAGGCCCTGGTCAGCACCCAGACTCTTCTTCTACAAAGCCATGCTGTTGTGCTGGATGCAATATGTGGTTTAGCATTGTCCTGCTGAATATGTAAGCCCTTCCCTGAAAGAATCATTTTCTGAATGGAAAATATATACTGTTCAGCACTGACAGTGCTTTTGCAAATGTGTGAGCTGCCCACACCATAGGCACTAATGCAACCTGAACCCTTCATTGATACAGGCTTTTGAACTGTGTGGTGATAACAAGCTGTATGGTCCCTCTCTATCTGACTCCACAGGACATGGCATCTGTGACTTCCAAAATAAATTTCACATTTTAATCTTAAATCTAACAGTTTTCCATTTTGCATCAGACTATTTCAAATGGACTTTGGCTGAGAGAAGGCCACAGCGTTTCTGGATTGTGTTGATTGTAGATTACAAGGCTAACCATGTTCACAGACAACGATTTCTTGAAGTAACCTATGGAGTCATTTCCAGCATGGACTCAGGCCTATTGTAATGCAGTGCCGCCTGAGAGACCGAAGATCACAGGCATCAGTTATCGACGATATTAGGTACTGTAGATGGTGAGATATCCAAAGTCTGTGCAATTTTACCTTGAGAAACATTTTTCTCAAATTGTTCCACCGTTTTTCACTGATTGGTGAACCTCTGCCAATCTTTTATCCCGAGACACTCTGCCTCTCTTAAGTGCTCCTTTTTATACCCAGTATATGTTTTATATTTGCTAACGCAGCATGCCAGACCTCTCGGCCTGGACTTGTAGTGGTTCTTAATTATGTCCTGCGATAATCTGTCCCATGCAGCTTGAATATTCCCACAGTTCCTGGAGAATTCGCGGTGGGGATGGAGGTGTACTGACACAGAATCTTCTGGACATGTGATGCGAGACAACAAACCGTTCATCTTGGTGCTGACCATTGTGCCCCCACACATGTATTTGTTGGTCGTCTCCACTAACACAAAAACAGGACACATCACTGAAGATGACCAACTGCCATTCTGAGTCACTCCATAACAATCTGGCACGACAGTATTGCAGTCTTTGGTGAACTGACGTGGTTTTAAGAGCAGTTGTGGCACTGCTCCATGTGCATGTAGTCCTGCGTCAGGCAGCCATCTGCCACTAACAGAATGATTAATGAAAGGCATCACTGCTTGCTGAATGTCTGCAGTCATGGCAGTTGGATCAGTCATGGACAGTGACAAGGCCTGTCCTTGCTTACGTCACATGCGTAGCCAGGCGTGAAACTTTATGATTCGCATGTCTCACAATGTCAAACCTACCCAGTAAGTTTCATTCCTGTCGGCTGATTCCTTCTGGGTGCAACTATTTGCACCATAATAAAATAAACAAAAGAACAGAAAATAAACAAAACAGTGGCAGGCTGAGTGGAGAGGGCTGAAAGGTTCAAACGTTTAAATGTTCATATGACACCAGTTTTCTGTAATGACTTATAGCTGTAAACTCGTATTCTGGTTTTTTTTGGGGGGGGGGGGTCTGGATTTCCATGGCTTTGTGACTGAGCCTAGTGATACTATTGATTACAGGGGTGTACTCATTTCTAGTTTTAGATAGTCATATCAGGTTATAGACCAAGTGAAATACATTGCGAAAAACTTTAAGTCAAGCCGGCTGGAGCGGATTTTGTTATTCCTATAAAAGGACAGATGGTTCCAGTTTTTGCTGGAAAAATACAAATTGGTCACTAAGCATGTAGGCTAATGTTGATGCGAATAGATGTCTAATTTTCTGCAAATACAAATAGACTTGACAACATGCTACTTAAATCATAACATGCTCATCGTAGCACTAGCAGTATGGGCACCCCTGAAATATGACAGTTGCATTCCTCTTTCCTCCATGTGGATGGGATTTGGCGGGCTGCTTTTGGACGTGAGCTATAGCCAATCCTAGTGGCGGAGGCGGGACCCTCCGGAATACTGGCGCTTGAGAAAAGATAACACAACGCGGAGAGCCGGTGTTGCGCTTCAGGGCGCTCTGCGAATGTGCTCCAGGACCCCCCTTCCCCTCCCCCTCCCTCCCTCCGTTCAAGCTCCGTTTAAGCTCGGTATTTCTAATGAGGACAGTGTTGGCGAAAGCCTCAAAATACTGCACACCGCACACTGAAGTCCCTATAGGCGTCCAGATACGAGACGTACATAAGAAAGATCGGAGGACAGCGCCTTTCCATCCCCTCAGGTAGGCTGCTGTCAAACTTCGTTTGATTTACCGGGGTAAAAACTGTAGCTTCACAACTGTGACGCCGGTGAAGGGGGATCCACAGGACGGCCTTGTTTTCAGGGCTAGAGACGCTGTGTTGTGTGCTAACGGTTTGTGTGTCAAATCACGCCAGGGAGGATCTGCCCGTTTGACAGACAGTCAGACGAGTCGAGCCGCCAGAGCCGTGGCGTTTGTCACGCTAAATCAAAACAGGCCAAAGAATATTCCCGAAAGACTGGCTAATTAATGGGCTGACTGGGAAAGGCTTTGGCGTTCACCACAGCACGCCCCCTTTATCTGGAAGCATCGTTTTCTGAATTGCTTGTCTAAAAAAAAAACCACATAAAAGCCTGGCCAGTCGACGCATTTCCTTTTGCCTCTTTGATTAGCTGCTATATTCTGCTGAACATATATGGCTCTGTTTTCTAATTCCTGGCCTTTGTACCCTCAGCGTGTGCGCTGCAAGGATGTGGCTTGTTCTGTTACTAATCCTAAACCCGGGGCACAGAATGGGTGAAGCTCCGCACCTCTCTGTACGGCTTTCATACGCTCCTCTCTTTCGGTTGCGGGTGGTCGGTGGATGGCAGTGCAGTTGTTCTATGTAGGAATTCGTGGGAATTCCAAAAAATGGGGCTTTGAGGGAAAGAGCTCTAACAGCTTGATGTCAGAAAGGACGGACTGTGTAGCGCTTCATTTCCGTAGCCGCATCGAACCGCATCTGCTGATTTGGCACCTACCTGACGTGGGTGTGTGAGCTCCGTTGCAGTGGACTCCCCTTTTTGAACTCCCCTCGTTTACAACTGATGAATACATTATATTTTCCTTTTCCTTCACACCATTATTACCATTATCAGTATCTTAAAATGTAACTGTCATATCATATGAGCCGTTACCCCTCCCTCTTGCTTTACGGTTGAGCACTACTGTAACAACATTAAAGACATAAATGGATTACATAATTCTACTGTACCTGGTTTATGTTATGTTGCCAGCCAGTCCAATGAACCCCCCTTCAATATCTGATTCAGCTTGTTCAGGTGATATTTCTGGTGGTGTGGAATCAGTGGATTGATACTATTTAAGGTAAATTGTGTACTGCTGGTTTGATATGAAAAAGATATTGATAAAACAGACAGAATTACATTATTGAGTTTAAATCTTTAACATTGGAAAAACAGGAGTGAATTGATACAGCTACCTCTTTCAGGAAGCCAGGCATATGTTGTTTCTGGTTGTTTAATTAGGTAAACAATTTAAACTAGGGATCAATGAATAAATTTTATTCAGACTGAGCACGAGTACCTGTTTGTTAGTACTTGTACATCATCATAATTAATAACTTTAAAAGAAGTAGCTGTTAGTGTAAATGAGTGCAATGTACCTAAATCATTAAAGTATGGTTGATTTAAATGCCATGCATTAGTTAGCTATGGCTAGCCATGCTAGCTGCATTAGTTACCTTGGATCGAGTAGCGCCGCAGTAAAGAAGAGCAGGTTTCTTTCCACGCCAGAATAGCTGTAAATGAAGCACATTTTGTAGTTTTGACCCCCGTTCCTCATCTGTTTCAATAGCAGACCCTTTAACACAGTGACAGCAGAAATCACATCAAAGCCTAATAAATGCTTAAAGTCTTTATGAGCTGTTGTTAAATGCTGTCTAAAGCTAAACATACACTGTGCCATTTTAGACATCTTGTTCTTTAGTGACTCCCACTGTATGAAAACGCTCGGTCCGTACTGTGTGAAACACTAGTACATAGAAGAGTACATAGACTATACAGACAGCCTAGATAGAGGTTTTAAAGAATTGTGCAATAACAACATAAAATGAACTGAAACAAAAATAACAAACCTAAAGAGACATTTGATGCAACATATGTTGACATTGATGTTTTAGACTTCAATTTGATGTTGATTATTGTTTAATGTTGATAAGGTTTATGTGTAGCCCATTGTCATTAGCTTGGTGTTAGATAAGTGTTTCAGGTTGTGTAATGGTAGTTTGGTCATTTAACTGTGTTGTCGTTTGCATCGAACCTTATTACTGAATTACTGGGACAACAGCTCCTTTCCTGTTTCTTAAACTAATATACATTTTAGTCAAAAGACTAAGACTGAATCACTGGCTCGACCAGAAAACCAGTATTCCTCACTGATATAACTGATCTAGAGTTGAGATTGTAGTCACTGTATTCATGTCACATGGGAAATAGATTTTCAATATCCAGTAGTAAGCTTTTCAGAAACCAGTTTGATATCACTTTCAAATTCCTGCATTTTCAAAATTTTGATTTTTTAAATTCCTGCATAGTCCGTTAGTGAGATTTAAAGAAAGGAATTAAAAGGTTTCATGTAAAATGCATCATTGTGGAAAAACTGACTAAGTAAGACCTGTTTGTGGTTACAGGACGTCTGAAGAGTTGGCAGAAAATGAATGTATAGTTAGAAATATATATTGTGAGGTATTTCCGTTGTTTATTTATTTTGTTGTTTTATGAGGTTTTTGCATGCATAATATTTTTAAAACAGTATATACAGGGCATTGTGAGGCATCTACAAATAATTGACCGGTTATCAACAATCATACAAAACCCTCAGAAGACACAAATAGACTGTGGTAGTTTGTGAAAATTGAATTAACTAAAGTGGTATTTCTGAATTTTGTTAATGGAGTATGTTTGGAGCACTGAAATAACTGCAATGTGCCGTGTTGTGGTGGATGAGGATGTTAAACACTTTTCTAGTACACAGGCTAGGACAAGGTGACAGTTATTCTTGCTTTAGTCCATATAACATGGATGGAGAGATTCATTAAATCTCTTAAATTAAAGGCCTTAAATGATCTGATCATATGAAATTATGCTTTTTCATTGTCCATACTTCTGAATTCCATTTTAAGATCCCAGGACTGAGTCTTCTCAGGAGAGAGTCAGTGTAGTTTTAAACTGGTTTGTGTCTCATATTGTCAATCAAGTTAGACATGTTATACCACTTTAGTTTGGAGACATTTATAAGTGTAGCTGGTTAGTTGAAGGTTGTGTTGACATTTCCCTACAAGTTATCAAGCTAATCCTGGTTTTCATTATTCTGTGGAAAGGAAAAGAGAGATAAGGGAGGGAAGAGATTATAAAACTGGCATGATGATGATAAAACATTAAAATGAATGATCCACCTGTTTTTACCTTGGCTTTCCTTCTTGTGAACATTAAATATTAAACACAACCAGTGTCCTGTAAGCGCAAGAGAAAGTATTTATAGAGAATCTAGTCTTCTTTTTGCATCTTGTCATGATTAATAAGAAGCTGCCTTATTCCACCTCCCACCCTCCCTCTCTCTCTCTTTTCAGTTCTTTCTCTTCCTTAGCTTTAGTGTTGCAGATGGGAGACCGAAATGTATGTCAGTGTATCACATATGCTGTGTTCTTCAGCTTGTTTTAAAAATATTTGGTCAATACATATAAACTAGAAGCATCTAGAAGTGTCATAAAGCATCTTTGCAGAAAAACTGGGTCCAAGCCCCAAATGGTCAGGGAAATAAAATACAATAAAGCAGGTAGTTAAGATCTGCATTTATATATTTCGTCCTTTGGAAGTATGTAGATTTATATGGGCAATATTTTTGAGCTACACATACAAGAGCAGTGTCTCTCATTATGGCGTCGGGCTGCCATTTTGCTAATGCAACATGCATACGTCTCGGCAAGGAGTTGTAGAGGTTACTAATGGTGTCCTGTATTATCTGTCCTATGCAGTTAGAATATCCTCACATCGTTCCCTGCAGATTTTTTGTTAGGGTTGGTGGTGGAGTGACACCAGACCAATTGGTTTTAAAGTTCTGCTTCTTACTTTTCATGCTTTACACGATGAAGCACCTGAATACATTTGTGATTTGATAGTGTCCCATACAAGTTCGCCTTCTTTTTCTTCCGAGAACTAAACTGAAGTGAAAAGGAGTGCTTTTGCTGTGTATGCACCTAAATAATAGAATAGCATTCCCCTTTATATCAGACTTGCTACGTCTACATAGTCTTTTAAAAGACCTACTTTTACTCTCAAGCATGTTTGAGCTGTGTGTGTGTGTGTGTGTGTGCATGTTTCCATTTCTTTTATGATGTTATATTTTTTATTTTTTTATTGTGAAACACTTTGTAGCTCTGCCTTTTAAAAGCGCTATACAGATAAAGTTTGCTTATGTACTTACTAGAGGTAGTTAGATTAACCAATGATAACCAATGAGTGCTGTTAGAGATCTATGTAAATCAGTCGCATGTCAAATAACAAATGGAATTGCACACTTATCGAAAGTATTGTGTGTGTGTTTGTTTTAATGCAGCTTCATGCTCTCTTGGCTTTCTCTCAACACAGAAACTGTTTTAACTAAGAATACTGAGGACATACCGAACTTATGCTAACATCTGCTCTTTCTCTTTCTTTGACTTTCTTGATCTGGACTTTGGCCTGGACCATGACTGCATCCTTCGGCTCGGGTCATTCATTGGCATTTTGTTGCATCTTCCTTTGGAAATGACTTGTTTCTTTTTTGGTGAGTACATTGCATTTCTTTTACTCTTTCACTTGATGTATGCAGTGAAAGCTCAGTGGAACAAAACAGGCCATTTGTTATTTATGAGTCACATTGTGTGAATATATATATATGTATAGAGATCATGAAAGATTTTTTGCTTTTAATACTGTCCTGGAGGAGAAGAAGACCAGATGAGGGACAGGTAGCTAACAACAACAAGTTATTAATAATAGGCTGTAAATAAGAATACACTCATGGGCCAAACCCAGAATGGCTTTTGCTGATATATATTTTAATTAAATTAAACAATAGATAAATTGGCGTGATGTAGAAAGATTTTCCCTATAATTTCTTTAGACTGTGTTAAAGTTCTGTGGGTAAACCTGCAGACGATCATTTGCAGGATAAGTATATTTTCCCACCCAGGACTTTACACGGTTAAAAACCATTGCCAAGTTAATTTGTGTTCGATGTAAGATAAAATGTCTTTATGTCTTTATAAATCTTTTTAGGGTTTAACTTTGTACTCTGACCAGCCAAATGATAAAAATAAAAACCATTGTGCTCCCTTTCTTTTTTATTTCTTTTTTTTTTTTTTTTTGCTTGGGAGTGTATATACCCTTTTTGCCTGCAAAAATGTATTTCATACAATAAAATTACATTGCTTTCCATGTGTAGTGGGACAGTAAAGTTGAAAATGTTGAACATAAATTATACTGCTTTTTTGTAAATCAGAATGCCTAACAGGGTGAAAGTGTTTTCTTGGTTTTTAGACTTTGCTCTGCATAAACCTCTGAAGGAAGTTGACGCATCAAATGCTAGACATAACGAAGAGCCAATCAACACGTTCGAATAACCTTAACAGAATGAAAGTAATCATCCCAGAGGAAAATGTTTGTTCTTTGTTGATCCTTGGTGTAGTGTTTCCCCACAGTAAAAAGAACCAGGGTCCTTTATGTGTGGATGTTCCCTTGCTTGGGTTTGCTGTTAGGAGAGCTGAAGAGCCTAAATTGCTCCTAGCTGTGTGTATGAGTGAGTGTGCCTGCGTATCTGCCCTGTGATGTACTGGTGGCCTGACTAGGACGCTTTCTGTCTGATGAGTCCTGGGATAGGCTCCAGCAACCACCTCCCCCGTGACCCAGGAGGATTAGTGTCATTACTGTTATACCGGTATGCAAATAAATGCAGATTACTCAACATTCAGACCGTGCAAAGTGTATTGTCAGAGAAGCAGACATCATATTAAAGTTAATGAGTTAACAGGGGGAAAACAGAGTGGAGGGTCATTTCATCACCAGGTCAGAGTTTGTTTAAAAAAACAGTTTGAATTTATTAAGTTCATGGGATCTTGCAAAACACAATAGTTCTACTTAAAGTATTTTTTTGCTTATGAATTCTAAAATTTTGGCCATTCTTTGCATGTGTACTCTTAGGTCTCACCAATTGCTTGCAATTTGCAACATTTATTTAAGCAACATGCATTAATTTAACAGTTTCACAGTAATCCATTTTTTTAAATCTACCAGAAAACTGAATATTTTAACTAGTTTTTTACTTTCTCAAATATTACTATAGTCCTACCAGTTCTACAATTTGTTTTGTTCCACATTAATAAAATAGTGTGCCCCAGATCCTGATAAACCCTTTATGATTTAAAATAAACTGTATTTGAATATTTTGCATTTGAATTTGTATATTTGCTTGAACCATTTTTTTTATTGGAATGTGTTAATATTCATTGCAGGTATCTAAAAACGTAAAGATGTTATTGCTCTTTCGTCATTTGATAATTTATTAAAAAGAGTTTTTTTGTTCTTTCCTCTGGGCTCAATATTACATTCAGTGGTATTATTTTATAGTTAAATATTTGTACTAAGGTTTACTATCTCTATGTGATAGGTATTGACCCTGTGTTTCATTGGGTTCAGGAAATTTCGAAGTTATGGCTTGTAATTGTATGTGTTGGATACTAGATTATGCCATATCGCTCTGTGTGTGTAGACCAACCAAACCTACTTTCCAATATTAACAACAACAATAAAGATGGTGTCTGTGAAATGCTGTCAAAGGCATATTTGTAGTTGTTATTGTTATTATTGTTAGTATTGTTAGCTGTTATTGTTAGTACGAGTATAGTAAACCTCAATCCATGAACCTCAATTCTGATATTGGTTATTTAGCTCTTACATAATGTTTTTTTATTAGAATGGGCATTGTAACAGCACCATTTGTAATCAAACTGTACAAGTATTGGTTACTTTTCAGTATCCTTAAATAGAATTACAAAAAAAAAAAAAACATGTAACTTCTGTGGGTCTTTAACAGGATCTAGTCAGGAATTGAGTAAGCAGTCAGCTCTGATAACGTCCTTGTTAGGCAAATCTGTTTTTCTCACCTACTAAAGACATCAACTCTGGAATGGCTTGCTTTTTGATTAACTTGTTATTTTGTGACAGCCTTTCACAACAACCCTTTTTTCTTGTCCAAAACCCCACTATACATCATCATCAAAAAGTTTGGATGGAAATAAAAAAATGCAATGGAAATTATTAAACAATATATTTCTTTAGAAGACAGTAAGTAAGTAAGTAAGAGCCATCACCAACTGATGATGGTACCATTCAAGTGGGCATACAGGTGGCACTACAGTAGAACCTCCAGTGGTGCCGTGCTAACTCCATTGGTATGATTTAGTATTGGTATTGGTATGGTTTAGTATTGGTACTGGTATGATTTAGTATTGGTATTGGTTTGGTTTAGTATTGGTATGGTTTAGTATTGGTATTGGTATGATTTAGTATTGGTATTGGTTTGGTTTAGTATTGGTATGGTTTAGTATTGGTATTGGTATGATTTAGTATTGGTATGGTTTAGTATTGGTATTGGTTTGGTTTAGTATTGGTATGGTTTAGTATTGGTATTGGTATGATTTAGTATTGGTATTGGTATGGTTTAGTATTGGTACTGGTATGATTTAGTATTGGTATTGGTTTGGTTTAGTATTGGTATGGTTTAGTATTGGTATTGGTATGGTTTAGTATTGGTATTGGTATGATTTAGTATTGGTATGGTTTAGTATTGGTATTGGTTTGGTTTAGTATTGGTTTGGTTTAGTATTGGTATGGTTTAGTATTGGTATTGGTTTGGTTTAGTATTGGTATTGATATGATTTAGTATTGGTATTGGTTTGGTTTAGTTTTGGTATGGTTTAATATTGGTATTGGTTTGGTTTAGTATTGGTATTGGTATGATTTAGTATTGGTATGGTTTAGTATTGGTATTGGTTTGGTTTAGTATTAGTATGGTTTAGTATTGGTATTGGTATGGTTTAGTATTGGTATTGGTTTGGTTTAGTATTGGTATGGTTTACTATTGGTATTGGTATTGGTTTAGTATTGGTATTGGTATGATTTAGTATTGGTATGGTTTAGTATTGGTATTGGTTTGGTTTAGTATTGGTATTGGTATGGTTTAGTATTGGTATTGGTTTGGTTTAGTATTGGTATTGGTATGGTTTAGTATTGGTATTGGTTTTGTTTGGTTTAGTATTGGTATTGGTTTGGTTTAGTATTGGTATTGGTTTGGTTTAGTATTGGTATTGGTATGGTTTAGTATTGGTATTGGTTTGGTTTAGTATTGGTATTGGTAAATATGTATTGATTGGTTTTATTCAGTTTATAATTTTATATTTTATTTCTTTATGCAATATTTATTGCTATACTTTTAGTGGTAGTCCAAGTAGTTAGTTCATTCTAGATTTTAAGACATTTTAGATGGAGAACCTAGAACTTTGCAAATGAAAGACTAACTATTTAGTATTTATTAATAGACATTTCAGTATGCAGTTGTCCTTTTTGCCACTGGGTGAGAGTAGAGAGCCAGTCAGAAGAAATGGTGGAACAGGTGGTCCCTGGCTTGAGCACAGGATTAACGACATGAAAACAGAGCAGCCTCATAAAAATGATCATTTTAGGAAGAAAGTAACACTCAAGCAACATTTATTTGCCTTTTTAATAACATGGCATTTATTTTTTGCAGATGAGAGTACTTACTAGATTTATGTTGCAGGACAGACACAGGTGAATCTCTGAGGAAATGTTGGTCATGTCAGTCTCTTCTAGATCTCTTCTTGGCTTTGTAGTTTATAATAGTTTTTCTGGCATCTGAAGATGGGGACCTAATATATGTCTTCAGTAGTTAGTTAGCATTAGGTGAGTAATTAGGTGCTTTAATATTTTTGAAAATTGCTTTCAATAGATTCCTAAACAAAAGAAATGGTTTCTGCTCAGTTTCATGGGTTACAAGTTTAATTGTGTCATGTACATGTCAGCTAACAGCTTAGGAAAACGTTTTGTCAGCCGACATATGACCCAAGTATTCCAGGATGATTCACTTGTTTTAAACTGGCTAGTGCATAATGATGTTATGTATCTGTATTTATTTTATTTTGCAGAGCATTACTGGTG
The DNA here is from genome assembly GCA_024036415.1 of Prochilodus magdalenae. Taxonomy (NCBI): domain Eukaryota; kingdom Metazoa; phylum Chordata; class Actinopteri; order Characiformes; family Prochilodontidae; genus Prochilodus; species Prochilodus magdalenae. The sequence goes on from JAMWET010004382.1 coordinate 216,049, forward strand.
TCAGTTATTTTGCTGCACATATTCTTATTTCAGATCTTATAATTATTAAAAAAAGAATGCAAATAAAAACTAAATAATAGCTAGGTATTGTGATACCATTGTGAGACCATTTACTATACTACAATCCAAAGTTATCTCAATAAAAAAAAGCAAAGATATCTTGCACATTTTGGACGATGAAAAATGTCCTTGCTAAAACACCAGCCTAATAGATAAAAGTGTACTTCCCAGAAAGCGGTGCATCAGAGGGGACATCTCTAGCTAACGTGCTTGGAGCTAAATAGGATTTTACAATAGTCATTCTTAATTTTCACTACAGTTTTAAGTCATCCTAGGCTGCATCTGCTACAAGAGAATGCTAAAGGTCTTCGTAAATGTCTTGGAAAGGCACATTGTATAAATGTGTGGATGATATACTGCAAAATGAACTGAAATAGTATGATTGTCTAGAACCTGTCCAACCTTTCCTGCCCTTTAAAAATACCTATATCACTATTTTTGTCAAGTAGCTTTTGTTTTTATTTTCTACTGATACCTTACCTTATAACAGAAGTAATTATACGGACACCTGCTCTATAATAAGGGCTGTCAGGATTCTAATATCAATTAAGGACAATCATTCAAACCAAATCCCCTGGAGTAAAAACAACACTCCTACCAAATTATGCAGAACCTAATGATAACATTCTCTTTAAAGTTACACATCTTCAACATTTCAGTTTTCTCTTTTCTTTTAATCCAGATGAGGTCCCTTAAAGGGAATGGATCACTAATGTGTTTTAAGAACCATCTTAAGTGGTTTTAACTGGTTAAAAGCTAAATGCTGATGTTTAGAAATCCAGGCTATTGCAATTTTGCTTGGGTTAAGTCTGATTTCTGGACACCTCATTAAGGCTTCATTGTGGTAATGGAGTAGTGCTGGAGAGAGCTCTGATCAGAGGCGTCTTGCCCAGCTGGTGCCCAGGACCACAGATGTCAATGGAGATGGGATGGGTAGGGGGAGGGGGAAGGGGTTGGGGAACAGAAGGTTCTGGAAGTGCTCTGTGGATGGAAATCTAGGGTGGGGGCTGAGGAGTGTGAGTGTTCCTCCTCTGTTCTCCTGTTCTCCCGGGACCCTGCCTGTCTTGTTGGTGCCGTCAGTTTGTATCAGCAGACGGTCTGACCAAGCACCTGCTCCCTCCATTAGCAGAGGGGAGGGACTCTCTAGGGGTAGAGTCTCAGGGGAGCAAGAGAATGAATACAATAGGTCATAGAAACAGTCCCATTGTATTGTACTTACGTGAAGTTACACATTTGGTCCTGGGGTCTGTAAATGGTTTAAGACCAGGATGCCAGCTTTACCATGCTACTGTAGGAACTGATTTCCTCTCCAACTCGCCTTGCTAGCAGGCTACCCCTTTAAAAGCTCTATCCATTATTTAAGAGTTCTGATGGATGATGGTGTAAGGAGGTGCGGTCTGAACCCACCCAGTCTTTCACAGACACTCATACAGTACAACTTATTTCTTGCAGACCGCCAAAGTAAGAGTACTACTGTATATTAATAGCTCATATTGCTCAGTGAATGGGTGTCATGATTCCAGCTGCAGGTTTATTTACGAAATCATACTTTATCCGCAGTGTTATCCCCGCTGTTGTGGGTCAGTATATTCCGGACAGCGTGTAGGAAAAAGTGCTGTTATAAAACGTACCGCGTTAAGACGTTTCTGTGTATCCTTGGTTACGATGCTGCTGCAGCCTAGCGCTAGGCAGCCAGCCCTGTGCCTGCGGCTGTGATTGGACCGTTTCAGTCTCTGCGCGTCTCCCATTGGTCGTTTCTCAAATACGCTGTAGCTTATTGCACACGCGCCCCCTCCTTTTTACTAGAACCTAAACACCGTTTTAAAAAGGTGGGATAATTTAACACATGGATCTGCTACTCTGAATCCGTGTGAAAGGAATCGCGTTTTAAATCGTTCTGTGGTGAATTATCGCTCCATATTGATGAATTAAAGGGAAAGGTAAGACTAGCCACGGACCTCGTACCTCGCTGCTGGATCCTGTATTGTGTGATGCGATGCTCGCGAGGAAGGGAATCTGTTGACATTTTTTTCACATTCGGCGCCATTTTCAGACACCACGTCTACGCACCTGCCGTCCCGTTATGCGCGGAATATTCGCAGTACTTAGATTTTTGGGAGGTAGTTGGCAGCAGACGTAAACATTTCGAAGTTTTAGATGTTTAATAGATGGTTTGATTGATTGTTTTGTTTAAAACAGTTGTGGACCAGTGCGGTAGTTCTCTATTCATAGCCAGCGGCCTGAAATCAGTACACATGCTCTCAGTAAATGTGTGAACTTTGGATATAGTTGTCGTTGTAAAATAAAGAAGGCATAGTTTTTATTTTTCCCAGCCATGATGGAAATTTTATAAACTCATAATAAAAGGCTGTTTTCTGTCATAAACAACTCACACCGTTGTTGACTTCAGGGCTCTCCTAACTCTCTAAAGCTCAGCGATGTGACTCGATGTGCGTGTTCTGTGGTTCTCCTTTTCACATAAATCGGAGAATTTGGACACTGTTAGAAGTTTCCTTTTTAATTAGTCATTTGTTCAAGCCTAAGATTTTCCTTCTTTCTTTCTTTCTTGCCTGTATTCTTCACATTTTCTGTAAATGATTAATATTCTTTTCACTGATGGTGGATCTGTATTTGTCTGTGAGGATTGGTGAGGAGTGGTAGACAGTTTTCCAGTCTAGTGATCTTGATCTGGAGAGCCCCAGAGGACGTTGGCTCAGTCGGAAAGGATCTGTTCTTTGTGCCCTCCTGCATCAGTGCAGCTGTGTGCCATTCGGTGCAAGTTGTCTTTGCTGGATCACATTGCAGCTGAAGTTACGGTTTACTGTCACATCACAAGCGCTGTGCAGTTGGGATTTTGGTGATTTTGCATAGACGTTGTTTGAATAGAGGCTGATTTACCGGACGGTCTGAGGTAGCCTATTACTTAAGAGAGGAATGAGTAGTAAGAAGCAGTGATTCATTTTTTTTTCTTTTCTGCTGAACAGTACACAAGATGTTATGCAATGGAGGCCCGTTTTTAAAAAAAAAAGTTTTTCTGCAGGGCTTTTAGCAGCATTTTAAAGCTTCTCCTTATACACGCTAGAATAGTCTGCTTAAAGATTAATGTGAATATTCTTCTGGTGATGTTTTGTCTTTTTTTGTGATTTTGTCGTGAATAAGTGAGAGTGTTTGAGTGTGTGATTTCACCGGACACTTCTGTATAGTGGGACCACCACTCTTAGAAGTCTTTGGTCTAGTTCAACCCACTCACTCGTGGCTTATACTCACTTTCCTGAGGTCAAGCATGTGAGGGAGGAGGAAAGAGTTTGTGAATCTGAGCCTTTTATTGTGGTTTATTAATGCGTTATTTGTGGATATGGCACAAAAGATTGTTTCACAGACTTTTAACATGAGAATATCTTCAGATTTAATATTGCGTACTTATTTGGTTAAAATGTAAAAATCAGAATTACTTTATTAAACTCAACATTAAAGTTGTAGAAGTACATGACTCTGGTTGTATTAAGTATTATGTTTATGTTCATTCTGTTTGCGTATATAGTTCCATTAAAATGGCCAGTTTTTTAATTCTATGTTGTCACAATACACAATCTATCAATTAATGAAACACTTAGCTAGCTCACTTATACACATCATAATACGGAGGGGTAGAATAAAGAACTGCATAGATTAAAATACTCTTTCTTGATGAAGCAGCAGGGATTTGGTGATGCACATTTTAATTCTCGTACTACTGTGTTACAGTAATAATTTCATGCAAATAGACACCCATTTTTATGCATACTTTTTGCCACATATTTTTTATGACTATGCATGGCTTTTTATTGCAGATGTAGTTTTTTACTGTTTGCTCTGTTTCCGGTCTCTATTATTACCAGCTTTCTGTTGTGTGTGGTTAAGAGTGAGAGACTGTAGTATGTCTTATAGTTCTTGTGGAGATGACATTTGCTTGGCTCGCCATGTCGAGCACATGGCAGCTGGGCGGACTCTGCAGACGAAAAACACAAAGCCTGTGGTTGGTGGGTAAAAAAAAGAGGTGTACCATGAAACAAAGATGGACGATTTTGAGGAGCTTTGTGTCACAAGAAGTATGCCTCAATGAAAGTCTCATTTCATTGTTAAACACATTAGTTAAATAAACAATGTATACTTTTAAATACAAGATGTTATGTGTGTTATGGGATAGTGCTACCTAGTAGTAATCACCAAAACATGTCAGTTTGCTGATATTTAGGTTCACAAGCAGGCTACGGTGTGTTTTCTTATTCACCAGCTTTGTGTTTGAATGCTTCTGTTCCACCTTAAATTGCGCAGCAGTTGGTCCAGAGTTCTGACTTGATCTGACCAGATTGTAAGCTGTGATAGATTTAGTAGTCAACTTCTTGAAAAGTCCCTGCAGTAGTGAAGCATACACCACAGGCCAAGCATAAGGTTTTACCACTGCCATCCCATGTGCTTTTCCCTTTGCCATGGTGTCTCCATGGTGATCATGTGTTTGTGGAGATCTGCTCAACCATGTGGTCATTGATTGGTTTGATTTCTCTTTGTTGTTAGCGCGCGTGTCTGTGCGAGTGTGTGTGTGTCACAGCAGGAACCGGTAGGACACTAACCCTACTCCAAATCAGTAGATCCCCATCTTTATTTGTTAAAATGTCAAATTCTGATCTTTTAATTAGCATCCTGCAACGTAATTACCTTGCTCACTTAATTGTTAGGTTTCTAATGGTTGCTGGTGTGGCATGTTAAGCTCTCACTATGTTACTAATACAGTATGATAACACATTTTTCATAAAATTATTGTTGTATTGAAGTGATAAGCCCATTTTTAAAATCAGGATGATCCTGCCTGTTTCTGTGAGTCCATATAGTCTGAGGTAAATTTTTAGGGTTTGTCTAGCCGTTTCCGTTTGCTGTTCAGTTAACATTTCCAACTCTCTGTATGTTTTGGATACTATATTCAGTTTCACCACATTTAGGTCAGGCTTGACTTTTCTGGGCCACATTCCTATATTTCCTGACCCTGAGTCCCCAAAGCGGAGTAAAGATGAGAGAAAGCGAAGGGGGTCAGTAGTGAGAGTGAGAGAGTGATACACAGCAGGTGAGTGGAAAAGGGAGGGAAATAGGAAGACAGGAAGGGAAAGAGCCTGAGCTGACGGACAGTTATAGCTGCCTATCCCCTCCTTACATCAGCACATCCACAGAGAGGGAGAGAGAGGGAGAGAGCTGCTTTCTAATCCAACGCAGCACCGATTAATTTTAAAGCCGCTTTCCAGCCTTAAGCTCACTTTCTGCAACCAGTTACAAAGCACACAGCACTCTCACACTGTCCCTCTGTGTTTATTCTCCTCTTGCTGCACATATTCACTCTTATAGTCCTTCGCCATCCTTCTGTGACAGCCTGTACAGGAAAGTATATGTGAATGCAGCGGCAGTGTGCTATTGTAATGGCAGCAGTGTAAGGTGAAGTGGTTAATGCACGTAGGTGATAAAGGTCTGTAGGCGTGTATGCAAGAGTAGAGATGTTTGGCATAGGCAATGAATGTGCATGGCATGTGTGTGACTTCTTGTTTAACAGATGATAAACTAGTATTCAGCTGTGTGCAGTTCTAGGTATGTTGTAGATATGCTGAATACTGCATGGTTGACCACGCCCCGTGATCCACAACAGATGTACTCGGGGTGAACAGGCTAAAAACAACATGCTAGAGTTGAAGTTCAGCACCAGCTACCTGCCTAAAGCACATGCGGGGGAATCAACATATCAGCCACAATGACTTATAGCATATACAAATAAAGTATGCAGTGTTCACGTAAGTCACCTCCAGATTCTGCCACCATAAGTTGCAGTGTTCTCCAGACCGTGAACTTTTGCCATCGTCTCCAATAGTGGAATAAACTGGATATAGAGTCATGGAAAACGATCTTTTTTTAGTCCAGAGTGTCCTCCTGCCTTCTTGTCCTTAAATAAACAGTCTGCACGTCTAATGCTCTCCTCTGATTATAATTTTTGCCTGTAATGCTTTCAATATACCAACTTTTAGATATGTCATTTTATAGATGACTATAATAAATGAAAAAGTTGAGTGCACCAAAGCTAATGCTGTAGCAGACAAACAAAAAATGATGTTACCTCACGTAGGTTAATGGTGATGTGTATGATTCTGGAGAAAGACTGTTGATATTTAAACTCAACAGCAAAACAAACAAACCCCTTCCCTTAGTGTTACTTCAGAAGCTCCGCCCCCTAAATTTACAAACACACAATTTCCAACAGTGCAACTCTGCTTGTTGTTTAAATCTTCATGGTTGCTGCACAAAATCATACTGACCTACTGGTTCTGTAAAAATGCAAGAATAAGTTACCCAGCAGAAACAGAGCATCTTCATTCCATGTAATGCTTTTCAACTCTTCATGAAGCTGAAGAGTTTTCCTGTTCCACCTTAAACGATGCAGCAGTTACAAACTTCAAACAGTCGAGCGCCATACATTCACACAGCAGGCTTACATCAGCATAGGAGCTGAATATGTAACAATAACCTTGAGGAAATATTTACAATTGAAATAGATACAAAGATTACCTGCAGAATGTAACTGCTGCACCGTTTAATGTGGAAGATTAGAAAAATTGTTTGTCTAATAAGAAATCTGACTTCAGCCTCTCTAAAATTTCTTTACCATTGAAACAACTCTTTCTTAAACCTGCATGTGGCGCTCAGAACATAGCTCCTCACCTCCTTCCCTCCTGTGCTCCACCATGTTGCTTAATGGCTAATAAAATGTTATAATGTTGAGTCCAGAGCACTGGACTAAATGTTCCATTCACAGAGGTACAGGTGCACCACTGTGTTTTCCAGTATGCAGATAAAGAATTAAGCTAGAAGACCATGAAAAGATATTTTCTGTATTTAACAAAAGTTGGATTTTAATAAAATATGTCACCTTTAAAAGGTCTGCACAGGAAACCTCCCAGAAGGAGAAACGGACCAAAGAAGCGAAGGTCAATTTACAATCTAATTGGTTAATTTACAAGCAGTCTTGTTGTTAGCAGAAAATGTTGTTTGGTATGTCTTCAACACTCGAATACAAATGTATCAGCAATGTATCATCGGAATGCCATATCTCTTTCATCTTGAAGAAGATGAACATACTGTTTAGTAATGCCCACATAATCATGAAAAAAGGAAGGCGCTGTTGAGATTGTGAATTGTAATCCAGGTTAATGGTCGTTTTTGTTTATTTAGTAATGTTAGAGCAACTGTTAAAATATTATAGGATCAAGGTGTTTGGCATGGGGCCAGTTTGATGGACTGCTAAAAAAATTGTATAACATGTAAAACAAAAACACTAAATTATTATAGAAACTATATAAAAGTCCTCAGCAGGTTGCACCATCTCTAGTGTTTCATGCAACAACATAACAACAACCTGCATCTGTGTGGCTCAGTCTAACTTGTGGTAAATGTCTCTCCCGGGGTGTGCAAGCAGTACCAGTATGTTCCTGCAGAAAAGTCTATGTGAGTAGCAGGAGACGTGTTAGTTTAGCTATAAAGTGTATAGATAAGCTCTTATTGCAGCAAAGAAGCCATTGAAAGGGAATAGAGCCAGTAAGCTAGAAATAAGCTAACCCAGCTTGGACCAAAGAGAGTGAGATAAGAGATCTGTTAAAAGCTCAATTTCATAAGAGCTATCAGGGGTGCTATCAATTAGGGTGATTCAAGTTCAGATGTGTAAACAGAAATCTAAGCAAATAGCAGAATACAACATTACCAAATCACCATCTACTGTGGTGCTAAATAAAAACAAATGAAATACCAGGAGCTTCTTGCATCAAAACTGCAAGCACATTTTTTGTGAAACAGTCACCTTTACCTTAACAGCTTTTTCTACAGGCTACAAAAACAATATGTGTGTGTATGCACACAAAATTAAATTTTGTTATTGTTTAGTTGCACATATTGATCCTAAATTCATTATATCCAGTTTTATATCACAAGTCCAGATTTAGGTTAATTTAATATAGTCAGAAACGCTTTCCCTTAGCTTTACCCAGGGCTGAGACTGGACTGGTTCCACCTCAGAGTGAAAAAATTGAATCACACTGCTAAGTAGTTCACTATATTAGTATAGCTAATCTCAGGACGTAGTGTGATGTTATTTATCCACTCTAACCTTGTCCAAACAGAAAACCACAACACATCAACAAAGCCAAAACACTCCCATTTTAATCAATGTCGCTACACCAGCGTCAAGCAGCAGAGTGAGGTGATGCAATACATCATGACTTTTATGACAGGCGACACAATATTTTTTCGGTGCATCATGTCACTTTGTAGAAACTTAGGATTTCTACCACCCTTGCGATAAACAATTTGGTGAGAGTCAGAGTGCTACAAGTTAGAGATGAATACTGTTTGGTTGTGTCTCTGACTAATGCAGATGTAACAGAGCAGTATGATACCCTTGGGATATACTGGAGATACACCAGAACAGTATTATGCTATCATTAAGGTTTAGACTACTGATGTTAAATGTGGGAATAAAACACTGTTCTACAAGCCGGTAAATATCCATAACCATAGCTCTGTGACTAAAACTGCTGCCTTGACAAGTGCTCTAGTTGCAGTATAGATATGCCGAAAGCTTTGCTACACTCATTTGCTGTTAAGACAAAGTAAAGCATTGAGGTAGGGAGTACCATCAAAACACCCCAGAATTTTCTGTCTGTATTACAGCCATTCAATCTCTATAGGTAAATAATGGCAGTAGAGCCATACTGAATACCTCCAATACCACAGCTTTTTAAAAAGTCTTATACAGCCACATAGCAATTCACTTGCACTGTTTCACCCATTCAGGATGTATACAGTCTAACCAGAAACCAAAAATGGCTATTAATTAAGGGAAAGATGAAAGTTCAGGAAAAGGTTCTTGCCTGAACGGGAAATCAAAACTTCCCTGCATAGTACAGTGGTTTTGGTACACTACCCCATTGGTTTACCTGAATATAATTATTGGTCTACAGTAGGGATGGGAATCAAGAGTGTTACTACATTGGTACCTGGTCAGTCCTGAAATATTGATAATCTCCAGGATGAATAGTGCTGCAAAGGCATGTAAGTCATTTTTAATAATTCTGAATATCAGGACTTTTTAAAAGAATGGTTGGTACCAGTTGGGCCAGTAGGAGGAGCGCTTCTCTGTGTGATTAAAGTCTTTAAATTCCTCCCACTACCTTAACCATTATGAATGCCCAAAAGGATAAGACATTTAAAGGTCTGGCCTAGGTGCATCTAAAATGCAGCTAAATGCAATATATTGTAGGGTATAAACACTTCGGTAAACTGGTCTTATCCATCGCAAGCACACATGCTAAACTGGCACTCAAAGCTAATCTGTTCCTTCACAAACCAAATATTCCATCCCCTTTTCATTTTAAACGTAGCTTCTAAATACAACCAGGTGTAAATAATGACACAATATGTCAAATGGCAGTTGTGTGTGGAGGAGAACCCCAGCAACCTCATCAAAAACTTACAAATAAAACTGAAGTGATGATCTGTTTAGCAAAGCGGCTGCTGCACCTCTTTAATTCAGCCTTATGGCATTGCAAAGAATTAAGGTACCTTGTCAAAATGTCCTACTTTAGCGCACGTCTATACGTAGTTCCCATATCTCATGCCGATAAGCATTCTTGCTACTGGTACAGTCCTATGGATGCTTATCCCCAGTTCATGGATATAACATATGATGAAGAGAGTATGTTATAAAATAATTGTTCTGGAAAAAGAACACAAGCCATCAATTCGTACAGCGCAGTGCTAGCAGGCGTATATCCTTCTAGCTGACTTTTGAGGTAAAATGACGTTCATTGTGCATTGAATTGTTCTGAGAATCTGCTTTAAGGCTGACTTCCAAAATGACCTGGGATCTTTTGCTGATTAGTGTCAGTCAGGATATATAGAGACCTGCTCAGGTCAAAGTGTAAAGTTAATTTACACAGCATGCCCACTTCTAGGCAGAAATATATCCCAAACACCATTCTGTGCCCAAGCTGAGCACTGTTCTGTGTTTGTGTGGGTGTGAATTTGACAAAGAGAGACTTCCACAGTGGTAATCGTGTCCCATCACCCCACTTCTGTTCGTAAAACTATTACTGAGCCGTTTTACTGAGTAACTGTTTGTGTAGACATGTGCTTAGGTATTTTTTGTATGAGTGCATTAAGGACGATTAATATAGAGTGTGTAATATGTCAAAATGTGATCAATTACATATGCCACAATGCTATGTATCGTCAGTACCTAAAGATCATCTAACGTGAATGTTTCATTGTTCAAAGAGAGCATAATTAGACCTCGTAACTGAATTTAGTTCAGATCAGTCTATAGTTTAAAATAAAATTCAGTCTTCTTGTACTTTACAGCATTGTTAGAAGATGTGTGTGTTCAAACATCACTACATTGGTAAGATGTATTTCAAGTGAAGACACAAGAGAAATAGAGGTGCTGTCCACACCATATATGTTTATGATCATGTATTCAGCTCCTCGGAGGGACCAAATGTGCCTAGTGAAAAATTAAATAAACAATAAAAATATAGACTATTAAGTGTAATCTGACATGGGTTTGAGTCCCAGGTGTAGGGGGTCCATTCTGTGAGCAGTTTACATGTTCTCCCTCTATCTACGTTTCCTCTCTGTCCAGCCCCAACCCCAACCCCCACCCAACACACCTCCGGGGCCCAAAAGGATAAGCAGCTCCAAAGATAAATGGATGGTATTCAAATCACTTTATAAAGTCTAGTTATTTGAGTTTAAAGTTAAGTTTTCTGTGTATGCGAAAAAGCTTGTGGGAAGATTTGTGGTAAGGCCCATCACAAAGAAAAGAATACAGGCTTTTGTGTTTGTATGTTTATGTGAGCTGTAATGAAATAATGCGTGGGTTTGCTTGCAAATGTGTAAATATGTGTGTGTGTGCATGTGTGTGTGTGTGTGTGTGTGTGAGAGAGAGTGGGTGAGTGAGTGAGTGAGTGAGAGAGCACGCAGTGGGTCGAGAGTGGATTAGTGTTAGTGCGGGGTCTACTCAGGCACAAACCGTCCTGTGGGGGAGGGGTAAAGGATTTAACATTCCTCCATCCATCCATTGCTCAGTGACATAACCACGTCCCTCTTTGTTGTTGTTGACCCACAGGATAGACCTAAAAGAGTTCATAATAATTTCTTTGTATTTTTTTTTCTTGTTGGAGATTTCCTGATTGCCATTTTATGTCTTTATTCACGCAGTCTGGTGAATTGGAGATGCTAAATTTCCCCCTTGGTGTGTGAGGCTGTGTGTCTGTGTGCACTGCGACGTACTGGCAGTCTGTCTAGGGTGTTTCCTGCCTTCAGCCCAGCAAGCGCTGACATAGGCTCTAAGGTGCTGCTGTATAAATAACACCACTAGAGAATAAAGGAGGATCTTATCTTGTTTAAACCTGAAACATCTGATCTAGTTTGCTCTTTGTTGTTGGGTTTGGGTTTCATCATGCGTAGATCAAAAAGGTTCTCTGTGGACATAAGAGAGAAGGTTGTAGAAGTCTATAAGTTAGGTGAAAGAGATTGAGAAGTGTTTACAGAATGTTAGAAATCTTTACACTGTCCACAAGATTACTACAAGTAGAGAACATTTAAAACCACTGTCATCATGTCCAGGGCAAGTTTTGCCTGAGAGCGTACCCTAAACTTTTAAAAAGCATTTAAGAACCAAATTTCATCACAGAATATGCAAATAACAAAATAGCACTTTTTTGGGTCACGGGGGTGATGGAGCCTATCCCAGCATTCAACATGGGTGAAAGGCAGGACCCTGGATAGGCCACCGGTACATCCCAGTTCCCCTGTCTGAATACCTTTAGGAGGAAACCAGAGCACCCAGAGATAACCCACACAGACCCCGGGCAATCTCCACACAGAAAGGACCCAGGAAGCCCCTGCTAGCAATCAAATCCAGGCCTGCAGAAATATAGAAATATAGAAAATGGTAGGAAGATTGAGTTTCCATGAGATGGACCCTTGAAAGCAACAACTAAAAAGAAACAATGCTCTTCACACGTTTCCTTAGCCAACCATCCTCCATCACTGAGGGCTTGAGACTGTGTGCCTTGACTAATTTACCTTGTCCCTTTCCTCCGGAGCCAGTGTAATTAGTGGAGGCCATGCATGGTGACACATATGCATTGAGAAGGCTCTCATTGCCTTTGGACAGGATATTAACACACTGACAGAGCCTGTCACTCCTCTGTGATCTTGGTTGGACAGTGGTGGTGCATAGTCAGCTGGTTTAAGCTGTGCTGACTTAATAGCAGGCTGAGTTACATGCAGCACTGATATATTCACACTCAACTGCTCACACTGTAGTTGGTGCCCAGGGCACTGGGCTACGCAGTGCATTCAGGTCTTAGCTGGGAACTGGTTTTTCACACAAAGCTGTGCTGAAAAAGCTGTGCTTGGTACAGTCTACATAAATCAGTTCAGTAGGAAGTTTAAATTGAGTTAAAACTATACGACTGAACTGAGTTCTACACAAGATAAATGACATTGGCATAAGTAGTAAATGTTATTATAATTATACCTCGGAATGTAGATAATTTAATGTTATGCAGCTTTATGACAGTCAGCTTTATAATCAAAAACGCACATATTCTGTCAACATACATGCTAAAAATATAAATTGCTGCATAGCTAACAAAAAACATTCGTGCAGCCCTTCAAACATGTTACAAGTCAGAAGTTTGAACTTTTATTGTTTTTAAAAACATCATAAAGTCTGAATTAATTTATTTCCTTCACCCAACATACCCATTTCACGTTCGTTGCAGTATAATATGACTGAAATGTAATGACCAAAGAAAATAATTGCAGTTATCTTAAATAATGACTGTGATCTAAAATGATTGCGATTGGGAGATATGATAGATAGATAGATAGACAGACAGACAGACAGACAGACAGACAGATAGATACTTTATTGAAGGAAATTTAGCAGCCATTAGCGGTTTTACAAAAACAGCACAGATACAAATACAAACACAAATAAAAAAAAACAGGGTTGTGCATTATGAAAAACCTAAATGGGTCGGTACCGGCAGCAGTATTATTAACTGTTAACTATACACTATAAACTATACATAGTACAGGTCACTATGGGTAAATATGTAAATATAAATATAGCTCACTTTGCAAGGAGGCAAGAAATATATACAGGAAAATACAAATATAACTGTAGACTGTAGAAAAGAAAAAGTGCTATTAGTAATAAATAAATGTGCGTGATTGTGCAAGAGACGCAGTTATCAGCAGATAATGACTGAATTAACATAATAAACATGTGCATATATTGGTATTTGAGTAAAGTGGAGTGTCCAGGAGTTCAGTTTTACAGTATATACAGTATATACATTACAACAAATGTTGTAATTGACACAGACCCTACTTTATTCAGTAATGCCCTATACAGTATAGATTAAAATTTTATAAATTGACACCAGAAGGAATTTTAAGAGGCTTCGAATTATATTTCAGTATTTTTTAGAGCATGAAAAAGTTATTCTATAATAAAAGTATATGGTATTATCATAATTTCTTGTTCAGTTGATTTGAAATAATTTCTCAATCTTTTAAATATATGTGTAGCTCTGTTCATCATTTAGAACATCCCTTTTTTCTTCTTTAAATATAAGAATCATAATACATTCATTTTGTGTTCATACAATCATCCAATCCAATATCTTCATACCTTAACCTGGTCACACCTGGTTCATCTTTCTCAGCAAACACCTATCAAAAATAAAATCTGAAAGTTCACGTCCCTTATCTGAGCTGTTTTAGTTGTCCGGGAGAGTGCATGTTTACAGAGTGACTGAGGTTGAAGTGGAGTGGCTTAGTCCTCGTGCAGTATCTGAATTAAGAGCAGTTCTGCCTAAAGCACTTGTATTCAGCTCCCTGTGCTCTAGCCAAGAACAGACTGAGCTAACACTGAGATCCACATAATGAAGGTGGTAATTAGCAACCCTCAGCATTATTATGCTAATGGAGGACAAAGCTGAATGGTCTGTATGGGCCTGTCTGTGTGCATGCAGTCGGTGGGGAGGTGAGGATTCAGCTGTATTCAGGACGTGTTTGTTTGTGTTGTCAGTAGATACTGTTATAAGTGCATTAAAAATACATTACAATCACAGTAGAAGTCTAATGAATACATTTGCAGTTTTGCAACATATTGTGTTTCTATATTTGTAAAGGTTTTTCTCTTTTTAAGTTTATGTATTATGGATGCTATTATGTGTTTAGTCAGAGTTAAGAAATTGAAGAATGTTTTTGGTGCTGTGTTAACATGAAAACATAATAATTAAAAAAAGTGTTGCCACATAGTTGGAAGCACATAACTGAAATGTCTGTATACACTCTAGCATTAGCATTGTCATTCACTAATATTAAGCAGCGTAGTCCAAACATCGAAAAGAGTCCCAGACCATTAGCCTTCTTGCACCAAATTTTACGATTAGCATTATGCACACTACGGGGTATGTATGTTCTCCTGGCAACCCCAATTCCAAACTGCTTTACACCACTCGAGCCGATGCTCGGCAATGCACCTAGTAATAATGTGCAGCTTCTCTCCCACAGAAACCCGTTTTATAAGGCTTTCAATGTGCAGTTCTTGTGCTAATGTTGCTTCCAGAATCTATATGTGCTACATGTCTCAACACAGTGAGACTGCATTGTCTTTCACTTTGTAGCTCAGCTGTTATCGTTCATAGAAACTTCCATATTCATAACACAGTAACAGAACATTGCGACTTACGTACATTACATTTGACAGAGCCACATTTAAAATCACAGAACTCCTCAGTACGACCCATTCTACTGTTCTACTGTGTGCTGCTGGAGCAATGGGCAAAGCACCTGAACTCAGTAACTGGAAGGGTTGTCCAGATACTTTTGTTTCTCCAGACTTTGTATGGACATATACACACATCTTACACTTTGATTTCATAGGTAGCTAGTGTTACTTTACCTTTTACCCTCACACCTAAACAACTGTGATTTCAGACAGGCGATGTCAGCCAATGATCGGAAGCATGGTACCAAAGCTGGGTATCTATGAACAGCTGAGTCTGCGTAAATATTGTCAACAAATAAATTATTATATGTTTCTTAAAATGTATTATATGTTCATAAAATCATTAATTGATTTAAGGAATTTGTGAGAAATTCCAATGTGTAAAGGTCAAGGCCAAGTGTAAATTGAATAGCTCTGGTCTCCAATCTCCCAGACAACATTGTATCAAGAACTGTCATTAAACAATAGCTAATATAACCACATGGGCAAAAGATTACATTGCAAACCTTTGACATGCATTTCGATAGAGAGTTACATCCACAAATGTCACTTAAAACTTTGCTGTGCAAAACAGAAGCCTCATGTTTATCAGGTCCAGAAGCAGTTTGAACCTGTTTGGGCTCGGAGGCATCTGAGGTAGCTCATCACACAGTGGAAATGTGTATTGTGGTCAGACAAATCAGTACTCCAAATATTGTTTTGGATGAAATGGAAGCTGTGTGCTCTGCACTAAAGACAAAAAGAGCCATCCAAACTATTACCAACAGCAAGTTCAAAAACCAGGGTCTGTCATGGTATGCAGTTAGTGCATCAGGTAATTTTCACTTCTGTGAAATGTACACAGAAGTGAAAATTGGTTGGTATCCTTGGTGCCTAAACGTTCTTTAAGTGTTGTGAGAAAGAATAACAACGTTACAAAGTGGTAAACGCTTTACAGCCCTAACTTTTATGGAATGAGTTGCAGGCAGAAACATGGTAAATCTTGGGATCATACTATTTTGGATTTGGGGTTGTGGTAAAATGCTTTTGCATTAGCTTTTTAATGTCTTATCTGTGAAGCCCTTATTGTGTTTTCATTTAATGCATTGTTATACTGGTTATGTAGCAATGGTTGTGCAGAAACGTATTGATTAGCTTTATTGTTGTTAATGCTAGTGACATGTATTGCCACACACACCTACTCCCCCAAAGTGATGCATAAAACACCACAGAATGCAAAATAATTGGTGGTGTAAGCATTAATGCATAAAATGCACCCGTCCAACACAGCAGTCATATTCAGTTTAGTCAGATTGCAGTGAGTAGAGTCATTCATTAACTCTGCAGGTGTAGGGCAATCATTTAACGTAGTAAATAAATTTACATGAACCCGGAAAATGGCACTTACATGTACAAGGATTGGTTTAGGTTTGACACGTATTAGAAAAAGAACTGTGGAAATATTATTGGATGGTTTTAAGCAATGAAAAGTATTTCTTATCTGATTACTCAATTAAACAATGGAATAATCTGTAGAATATTCACATAGCTGCAGTTCCACGCGATGTTCTGCTGGCAGTTCCACATATGGTTGGATTTTTGTACGCATAGATGTCGAATAGAATTTTTCTTTTTCCAGTCATCATTGGCTTCTATCACTGTGGTTATCTGAGAGTTTTATTCTTGTAGATTTCCTGTGTTTGCCATCAGCTTTACTTGGCTGTGGTGACAGCTGCCAACTTTGTTGTCACAGTATGTCTGAACATTTATTAGATATAAAACAAAAACTAGATAATATAAAAATTAGGCACATTTTCTTTGATAATAAAATAACCATAAGGAGATTTAAGTTATATAGAACCCACTGGTCCTTTCTACACAATTCAACGTTTTGAGAAATCAAAAAAAATGAAGAGAAATGTACAAACTCGATTACAATGTCCTGTACTGAGTATTATCACCTGTTTGTTTTTAATAATGCTGTTTTAAAAACTGTGGAATTCTCCTTTTCTGAGCACTGTATTTCTGGACCACTACTGCTTCACAGTGTATGCATTTTCTGAGGAACAAAGGAGTTCATGTTGCCACAGATCTGGGGCAGATGATGGTTTGGGCCTTTTAGTTATTTCGTTTATTCTCTGAATTCAGCAGTACAGGTAAACTATAAGTCCCTAGTGTCAATTGACCCTGGCCCACATTGATAGAGAGAACATGCTAACATAGCCCTTATTTCACTGTGGCCTTAGGCCCCCCAACATGAACAGGTGCTTGGTAGGGGCAATAGCGGTTCCCATTAGGACAGTTACCCATAATGCAATACTGTAGAAAGGTCTGGAAAGATGAAACCTGTTGGTTCAGTCTATACACCCTGGAGTTTTTTGAGGTTTGATGTAAACACCTTAATTTTTATAAACTGGCATCGGTTAGCTGCCATGTGTACGCTTCCGTAACACACCCTGGTGCTACAATGTAAATATAAACAGTGTAACCACAATTCACCTAATTCATTGAAATGCATGAGGGGACTATAACAATATGTTACTCTGTAAATGTGGAAAGTTCACAGCTGTAATCCTATTTGTGAATTAGTGTTTTAATAAAGGTAAACACTGAATCAGAAGTTTTTGTTTCTGGAGAGAACTGTCTCAGCATAAAATACCACTGTATGTCTGCATGTATCTTCATAGCAATTATATTGAATGGTCAGGAAATTTGAAAGTGTACTCATTGCAGGACACCAGTGTTTGGTTGCATACACGCAACCTCGTTCAGAGAAAAGCATTGCCAGTAGCCAATAGGGACATAGCCAGAAATGATCCTAAGGTCAGCACGTCCGATGCTTAATGTTGTCTAAAGGAGTATGAAGATGCCCCCTGAAGGAAATAGTGGAATTTGCATGGCCTTATCTTGTTCTCCCCTCGCCCCCATTATGTACAGTAAACTGACTGAAGCATAAGCATGTTAATGATATATTATGTTGTAGTGATGCAAATATATTTCTCAGAAATCTAAAATATCTAAACTTTACCGTTTCATAGCTATTTCCATGACTACCGACATACACTGTTCTTAACCTCACTCTAAAATCTTGTATGTCTCTTCATTCTGCCCTAAGTTGGCTGCCGATGACGACAGGAGACGAGGCAGAGAGTGCGGCAGAAGAAGCAGGTGCGGGAGGCAACACCAAGGAAGAGGAGGAGGCCTGGCGCTCAAGACCCTGGTCCTTCAGAGCCGCATCAGTGGACCTGGGCTGTGGCTCGCAGCTGCCTCCCAAGGGCTCGGAGGATGAACAAGCAGCTGAAACCACGCCAGCGTAACCTCAGCTGGCTCGTGGCCTCTCTCGCCTCTTCTCCTCCTTTTATCGAAAACGGCGCTCACAGTGCTCAGAGGGAGAGGGGACTGACACAGAGCAGGTGCCAAGAAAACTAAGGGCCTGGACGGATCCCAAAGCCCCCATTGCAGACCCCTGAACCTGAGCTGCGTATTGAAGGAGATACAGCACTGTCTCTGCATTCGGGTCAGCAGTGCTGAGAACCAGGTGAGAAGAGAGGAAGAGAACTTTGTATTGAGCTGCCGTATTTGGTGACACTCGTGAATGTTCACCCTCATTGGGTGGGCTCATTTCTTGCTTCTATTTTTATTTTTATTATTTTGAACTCGTGTTTTTGTGTTGCACCATGGTCCTGGAGAATCGTTGTTTTGTTCCAGCTGTTTTTGTTCAGGTGGTCTAAACTACTTTTTATCTATCTGGTCCACTTCAATTTCAAGTATCAACTTTATTGACATTATACCAATACAGGGTTGTACAATATAACCAGGCTGAACCGTTCGAGTACATTATTGCATTTCAACCCATGACAGTTGGCTTTTGGCACCTTTTGCTTTCAGAAAAGTATGGATGGTTCCTTTCGTCTTTGCACCAAGAAATTGCAACATCATCCCCTCCCCCAATAAAACAAGCTGCACAACAATGGGCTCCCTCAACACACAAATTTCCACCGTCTTTTGGACCATCTGAGATGAGCCCTGCTGTGCGAGAGAACTATTTTGTATTTGATGTATAGCAGTTTTTTATGGCGTGATGTCTGGGGGCTAAAAGGTCACACACATGTGAAATGGTGGTTTCAGCCTTGCCCTGCATGGACTCGGACTCCTCCAGGTTCTCTGAATCTTATGTGCAATAGATAGTACTGAAAGACGTACGTTTTTGCAGAAGGGAAAAGGGTGTCATATAAAACATCTCACCATCCTAGTTTGAATGTTTACCTTGTATATTAGACTGTGCAAAAAAACTGAAAACTGAATTATCAATACAGTGTCCTTCAACACCTGTGGTGTTCACCTTTAGAGAGTGTAGTTCTCGGCTGGCCAGGTTGGTAAAAACTGATGGTTTTGAAAGCCATGCTTCTCTGAATCAGGTGCTTTGAACTGGCAAGTTGGCGGCAAAGTCGTGTCTGCATTTTTAAGCATAGTCTTACTGCAGAGCTGCACCACTGCAATGCCCAGGCTGTGAAGCTGTGCTCACATTACAAGCCTCATTAATAGTATAAATACAGAAAAGGAAGAAGTATAAGAGCTGACGGGGGGCCGTATAGTTAAAAAGAGGTCAGGACCTAAACATTTGAAACAACAAACTCTGGGAAATTGTTCATTTGCTGATCATGACTTTCACCCAACAGACTACACACAATAGTACATATCATCCTTTTTATTCTTTCACATCTCAGGGCCAAGCAAATACCCAGATTAGTTCAAACAAAGTCTAACAACTACATTAGGTCAGTTCAGAAAGCTCCATAAAGAATGAATTGGACCGCCTTACCCAAGAACGACAGGAATATAGATTCATGCTCCATGTTTAGGAGCAGGAGAAGTGAGTATGCCCAGTGGAGACCTGAACTAGTGAGTCTATCACAAACATGAAAAAATGTCATCTAAACTCAAGTACGTAAAACTTCCTGTAATACATTCCTGTACTACATACCTAATCATAACCAGCAGCTATAGACTTGGTATGATGCTCCTGCACATATACAGAATAATTTAAACCCTATAGATTTGATACTGATACTGATGCTGATACTGATCTCTAAGGTGTCATATGGAACATTGTAACATGCAACATTGTTTGTCTGTCCAGCAGGTCACAGTGGAGCAGAAAGAGAACAAAGAGGGGGGAGAAAGGGAAGGAGGAGAAAGGAGAAAAAGAATTAGAAAAAGCGGGAGAAGAAAGAAAAAATAGAAAAGAAAGGAAGCCGGAAAAAAAGAAAAAAAAAGCCGGAAAAAAAGAGAGAAGACTGAAAAGAAAGGGAAAAAACTGAGAAAAAAGACAAGGCAGAGGAAAAAGAAAAAGCAGAGAAAAAGGCAAAAGAAAGAGAAGAAGAACAAGGACAAAGAGCCAAAAAGAGGAGAGGGAAAAAGAGAAGGGAGCGTGAGAAAGAGGAGGAGAAAGAAACAGAAGAGCCTA